>JAZFAU010000202.1:620000-651600 GCA_037178615.1 Dione vanillae
GGAACCATAAGAACCTAGTGTTAAGACACTCCGTTACTTAGTCCCTGCTTACTCCGTCCCCACTTTCCCCCGTTTTTCGAGGCATTGCGTGTTGAGTGGCGGAACTCAACGCCGCGCTTTGCCTTAGATGCCAGAGCGAAGAAAATGGAAATAGAAAAATCCATTTTCTCCGTCTGGGGATCGAACCCAGTAACCGTCGCGTTACAGGTAGACGTTGCGCCTCTGCGCCACGACGGTCCTTTATTATAATTTTGATTTGTAATTGTTTTAGGTAGTGGAAGTTAAAGATATAGGTGTGCTAGTGACGCTCTACAACGGCATGGCGCCGGCTTTAGTACATAATACGCAACTGGATCATAGAAAGGTAACATTTTTAGGTATTACATGGAAATTTAAGTGTGTGTGTGTGTATGTGTGAATGTAATTTGATTTCGTCCATTTTTTCTAAACAAATAATATTATGTATATGTGTGTGTGTGTTAGTGATGTAACGAATATTCGCATTCGCATTGAAAGAATTTATTTAATGCAATCTAAAGAAACAAAAATCAATTTTCTCTTTCTTCTTAAAAAGTTTTATTTGATAATACTCAAGTTTTTAATGTTATAATCTATCTTGCATGTCGTGAACAATTGGCGCCAAATTTACAAGAATTACTGAATATTCGCATTCGCTAATGTTAAAAAAAATGACATTAGTTACATCACTAGTGTGTGTGTGTGAATGTAATTTCGATAAGTTAGTAGGTAGCTTTCCTTCTTTTTTTTTTAAACGGACATTATTATATATTTGAGTGGGAGTTATTCAGGAGAAACTCACTGTCTTATTAACTATTATTTTTGTAGTCGGATACGATGGTCGTAGATTCAATTCCGATTGTAGGGAACATTTTATCTTTGCTATTCGTGAAGTAAATAAAACGTAGCGTTGAGTTCTCAAGTATATTGCGTCCTCTCTGCTCGTTAAGCAATATGATATTTGATTTTTATATTCATTTTGCAGTTTTAGTGACGTAAGACTCAATGGCTGATTGAACGGTCGTGGGTTCGCTTCCCACTCAGATAGTTTAGTTTTCTCACTCGTTTAACTACACCAAGCGCGGCGTTGCGCAATATTTTTAGGCATATTGTCCCGAAAATTAAATAGAAAGTAATTGAAATATTGCTTGTGTAGATAATGCACCCGTCGGCGCTGGGGCTGGAGGTGGGGTCGCAGATCCAGGTGAAGTACTTCGGCCGCGACCCCGCGTCGGGGCAGCTGCGGCTCTCGCGCAAGGTGCTGGCCGCGCCGCCCGCCGCCGCGCGCGGCCTGCAGAGGGGGGGGGAATAAAGAGTAGTGTTCACTGTTTCTGTTGTTTCTTTTTCGTTTTTATGCCTCCTGATTCTTCGTATTTTAGCTTCACGCTTTATCCCGCACAAGGCAGGGTAGGCAGAGGGAACTGTAGGGACCGTGGGAACCTAGTGTTAAGACACTCCGTTGCTTAGCCCCTGTATTCGTATTTTAGGCCTCACCAAAAGTGCGCCCTGTCAAATGGCATGAGATAGGGGAGGCCTATATTCAGCAGTGGATGTCCTACAACTGATACGATGTTTTTTATGTTTTAATTTTGTTTTATTTAGCATAGGAATCACAGAAATATGATATATGTAGGTATGTGTGGCGGAATTGAGCGCTGTGGTGTGTCTCGTTACCTGCATAGGGAAATTTAATATTTTTGTGGGATCAATTCCAATTTCTATTTCCATAAAAAAAATTAAAAACGTATGGATATGGTTTTGATAGCTGCTTATTGTTCTGTTAATCATTTAATTTTGGATAAATAAATAAAACATAAAAAACATACAATTTTCCATTTTATTGAAAGAAATAATCTGTACAATCTAAGAAAAAAAATATGTATCACAAAAGGACGTTTGTCGAAGGCACTACATTACAATGTCGCTGAATTCCTAAACCGTTTAAAAATGTACCAAACACGCGCCATCTTAATTAATTATTATAGACATAAATAAATGCGTTTTGGTACATTAATAAAAACGGCCGTTTCAGCAAAACCTTAATTACAAACAAATTGTCAAAAAATATAGATAATAACAATATTAATATCTACATTAACGCTTAATAGTCAAATTGCGTGTCTAAACAAAAAAAAAACTAAGGGGCTTACCCCCACATCGTCCGCCATCTTGAGTAACGTTGGCGCGTAAACCTACGCCGCCATTTTGTTTCAACTCAATGCATATGTATAATATGAACTATGTAACATATTATAATAAATATATAAAGTTGAATTTAGTTTTTAGTTTTATTTAATAAGTGCAGTCTTTTGACATCGTTGTGACTACCAGCATGTAATCATTGTTATTTATTTACAAATATAGATAATATAAGTTATAGATAAGATAAGTTCTTTTCTGTCCACAAATACTCTGCGCAAAGGATGCATATTTTAATTTTATAGAAGTATCATATTTTACTTATTAATAGTTATTTATTTATGTATAATAAATAAATATATTGATATTACGAACAAAACTGGAGTAAGCAGATGTATGACTACTGTATGAATACTGAATTGATTTTTTTGTTTCGAATTTATTTCTTTTGTACAGAATATCAATGTATTTATAAATAAAAACTTAAAAAGCTAACACCGTGCTAATATAGTGGCAATAGTTTCATTATAAATGACTATAGGTTTCCCTATTGGGAAGTGAAGCGGGGTTTCCCCGGATGGGTAAGGAGGTCATGATCGAGACGAAATTATTAAAAAATTACTGCATAACTATAAAAATCGACTCATAATAAATACGAACGTACGAACAGACACACAGTCAAATTTCATAATTACGTGTAATTTTTTTATATTTTTTTTTTATAAAAAATTATCTCTATACAGTTAGTATATTGAGATCATTATGACTAAAGCTGTCATATATTGCCACCATATTTACTTATATGTAAAGAAATGTGCCCCTGTAAATGATTTAAGCACATTTCACATTAAATACTATAAACTTAATATCGTAAGGCATGTGCAAAAACGCTACAAAAAAAAGCTATACATAGAGTATATTTAAAAAAACAATATAACCACAGACAAAACAAAACGTTATTATGCAATGTTTTATACAATTAATGGCATAATTAAGCGTTCAGGTACGCTTAAATTATTAAATTATCATAAAAAAAAATGATTTTGCAAAATCATCTCTTTCTATCTAAATATTAACTTTCGGAACTTGTTTTCTCAGAGAGAGGCAAATTAGCAGTCGATGGCAAGATATTTTAATATTAGCAATATTTTTTTCTTTTTTTTTATTACTTTTTTTATAAAATAGCCTCATAATGCTATAAAATGGCTGATGGGGGCAAATTATTTTCACCAAATTCGCTCTTTTGTCATGTCAAAAATGTCATTTACAAAAATATTTGTTCTATAATAGAAATTAAAAACAAGTAAATATTGCCTTTTGCCCCAATTTCTATGATTTCCATAATAAATCATAAATTCTAATTATAATTGTCATATTATTGTATAATTTTCGTATTTAAGGTCGATTATCGTTTGACGTCTGAAGAAACTATAGTATAATATATGTAATAGTCTATATAAATCTCTTAATAGGTAACATTCGATAATATTTCGATAATAAAATAACATATAAGGCACAATATACAAGGCCATACACGATTCCTCTTAAAAAAAGAACTTGGGCTGTCAATTCCTTCTTTATTTTTATTTATGTATATTTCCGATTCGTTGGCTAGAATGTTAAAATTGCATTAAAAATAAAGATAAAAACGTACATAATAACACGATTTGCTTTGAAATCGAAATATATGCACAGCACCAAAAATCAGAAAAAACCGAACTTTTTTTCACTAAAAACCAAATTTTCCACAAAAATGTTCAATATTTCCAAATTTCTTTATCAAGACATATTCTAGTCACCAAATCGAAAATATTGACACAAATTTAGTCCAAATTGTAGGACCCAATTTTATAATAGGACATTATGAAGTCCAGCCCAAGTTCTCAACCAACTTACTGACTCAGTCCAAATATTTTCAAAGCATTGAACGCGGTGGCGAGAGCTACGTCCTCAGGCTTTTCTCCAAGGAAACCTGCGATAAGCTCCACTATGGCGGGAAGAGCGCAAGGCTCGTTTCTTTGGAAGGTGCAGTAGCGGTTCACAAAGTTCATTGATCTAATAGAAGAGAAAAGGTTTAATATAATAATATAACACATACATACATAGCAGGATAGGCAGATCGTGGGAACCTAGTGTTAAGACACTCCGTGCCCCGCTTTCCGCCTCGTTTTCGAGGTATTGAGTGAGTTGAGTGGCGGAACGCATCACGAGCATAGATAACGAGTGGATCAACGCCGCGCTTTGCCTAGTTGCCAGAGCGAAGAAAATAGAAACGAAATATCCATCTTTCCCGAGTGGAAATCGAACCCACAAATTATAGCGTTTACAGGCAGACATTGGCCTCTGCGCTAAAAGTCCTCAGCCCTAACTATAGTATATTATTTATAAAATAATATATATGATTTTTGGGAAGAATTGAGTTACTAAGAAGTACTGTGGTTTTTTATTTACGTAGAGGCGTGGAGAATAGAGTGAAAAAAAAATTAAGATTCATACTTTAAAGAACGGATACTAGCGACCTATATTAAATTAGAAATAAGTACATCTTCCTTTCTTCCTACATATATTTTTATGTGGGAAGAAAGTTATTATTTTAATAACTAAGGGGAACTTGCTTATAAATCCATTTGTGATTGGGTATCAGTTCGGAAACATAACGATACACTTTGTGCAACCAAATCTAGAAAGTATCTCATTCGAGACAGTGCGTTGAGTTGCGGAACCCAACGCCGCACTATATCTTACCAGAGAGGAGAAAAAAATTATCTTAATTTAAGAATGGGATATTTATATGACATATAATAAACAGCTGTAACCAAAAACTAATATCAGCGCCACAATGGCGTCAAAATATATCGTCAGATATCATTATCTCGGACATTTTCATTACAAAATAGAATTAAGTACGAAATAGATATATGTAGGACTTTCGAGACGCTATCGACATTTCAAACTGACAATACAAATGACTTGCTTCCTGTTTCTATACAACGCTTGTGAGGAATCACAATTACTCTCAAAATACACTGGAGGTTTGTACTAAGCGATACAAATGCCTTGCCTTAGCAATACTTGGTTATGAACACGTCTAATGGTTACGATTTCTAAATTTTTCTAATATTCATTCCATTGAGTTAAGAAGAATTATGTCTGCACAAGAAACTGAGTCTTTGTATGATATGCCAGGCTTAGATTCATTTTGTGACGACGACTTATACGGAATTTTGACCGGAAACAACGATGACATTTTGGATGAAATAAGTAGTGGAAATCTGGACGAGGAAACAATTAATATTGATGATCCTCAGTTAGATCCACAGCACGATGAAGGAGGAGAAACTACCGGCTGGTATCCGGGTAATCCCAATAATATGCCTGATATTACCTTTACGGGAACCAGTGGTATTTTGCCGCCACATGACGACAACCTCCAAAGTCATTTGGACTATTTTTTTTTATTTTTAAATCCCCAATTCTTAAATTTAATATTACAATGTACAAATAAATGCGGGAACAGACTAAAAGCAACAGCGACTACTTCACGAGTCTTCTGAATATGTTTGCGAATTCTTCTCAAATATGTCGTCATCGGAGTCACATTGAGTTTCAATTTCTGTCTCGGGAATGTACTTTCTTTTACGCCGTATTTCTTAAACAATAAATATTTATCATCTATTCAGCAAAATGTTATTTTATACTGACAATAATAATTGTAACCGACTACCTAAGTTTGAGTGTAATTACATGACATGACATTTCTTAATAACTTCATAATCAAACTTGGTAGTTCTTCGTTTGCATAGTTTAAAATACTTGAAATTTCTTTAAAGGAAAATCATAACAACATTTTTAGACCCAAAGGTTTAGCACACCTGTATTTAGAAAGCCACTTACCCGCCATTTCCAAGAATACACTTATTTTTCCACTTTTTATACCTTGAAACAACGTTACTAGCTGTTCTCGTTGGATTTCGAATGTAAACTAACGTTTTTTTAACTTAGAATGGTCAAAACGCTTGTTTTTTTTTTTCGCATGGCTGAAGACACAGGAGCCGTGTCATTTAATTGTATGGCGCTTGGCACGGCAGCAGTGTCACGGTATTTTTGTTCGACGCCACAGTTAGAAGTTTGCAAATTAGACATCGCAACGAATCGGTTAAGGAACGGGTACTAGCGATCTACATTAAATTAGAAATGAATTCATCTTCCTTTCTTCCCACATATATTTTTATGTGAGAACAAAGTTATTATTTTAATAACTAGAGAGAACTTGCTTATAAACCCATTTTCACTTCCTGCAACCACACCTGTAAAGTATCTATATTTGGGCATATATGAGGGTAGGTAGCGAAAATCTAGTCCCACATAGCGTGTTAAAGCCATTCTGTGATTTCCGAGCTAATTCGAGACAGCGTGTTGAGTTGCGGAACCTAACGCCGCACTATATCTTAAGAGAGCGTAGAAAAAATCACTTTTAATTAAAGAATGGCATCTTCCTGGACTAAAATAGTCTTTATATGACATATAATAAACAGCTGTAACCAATAAATACTATCAACACCAAAATGGCGTCAAAATATATCCCGATAACATTATCTCGGATATTTTCATTACAAAATGGAATTTAAGTACGAAATTGACATATGTAGGACTTTCGAGACGCTATCGACGTTTCAAACTGACAATACAAACGACTTGCTTCCTGTTTCTATACAACGCTTGTGAGGAATAACAATTACTCTTAAAATACACTAAGCGATACAAATGCCTTAGCAATACTTGGTATGATCACGTCTAAAATTTTACAATCGCAAAATCTTTCTAATATTCGTGTTACTTTAAATATTTTGATGGGAGACAATTAATAAAAACACTAAAATCGACAATTTGAAGATAAAATATACATTGTTTTTAGCTTCACGCTTTATCCCGCACATGGCAGGGTAGGCAGAGGGAACTGCAGAAACTATAGAAACCTAGTATTAAGACACTCCGTTGCTTCGTGCCTGATTTTCGCCATTTTCGAGACATTGCATATTAAGTGGCGGAACTCAACGCCGCACTTTGCCTTATTGCCAGAGCGAAGAAAATGGAAATAAAAAAAAACCAACCCCTCATGGGAATCGAACCCACAAAACGTCGCGTTCAAAGGCAGACGCTATATACAATTTTTATTAATATATATTTTTCTATTAACTCACCTTTCTGTCAAAGAGTCCTTAACGTGCAACGGCAGCTTGGAGGCTCTCATGTTGGGATACATAAACGGCGAATCTGTTTCTACTAACAACTTATCTAAAGGCAATATTCTCTCCGATAGAAGTCTCCGTATTCCTCCGTCGGATTTGTCCTTACATATATACCCTGTTATGCCCAAATAGAAACCTTTCTCTATGTATTTCAGTCCTTGCTCTATGGAGCCAGTGAACGAGTGTATGACGATGGGTGGCAATCTGTTGCCAAATTCGTCTAATATTTTTATTAAATCATCTTGAGCTTCCTTCTCGTGGACAAATAGAGGCTTTCTGAGTTCGCAAGCCATTTCCACCTGAAATAAAAAGCGAAATATTTAATATTACTTAATTCGTCTATATTCAACTACGTTACACTTTAGTGTTTTAAATCAGTAATGAGTTTAAAGCCTTAAGTGTATAGTAACATAGGGAACTAGTACTAAATTACTTTAACTTATTTAAATATAGTCATAGTCATATATCTTTCCCAGATTAATTCATCATCATTATTCAAATTTTCAGTTTATTTTTTATTTTGTCGCTGGTAAAAAAAGTACAGGCAAGCTTCTCAAACCGTTGTGGCGCAGAGGCGTAAGCGTCTGCCTGTAAACGCGACGGTTTGAGGGTTCGATTCCCATTCGGGGAAGATGGATATTTCTATTTCCATTTTCTTCGCTCTGGAAACTAGGCAGCGCTAGCGCGCGTTAAGTTCCGCCAACAACACACAAAGCCTCGAAAAAGGCGGAAAGCGGGGACGGAGAAAGCAGGGACTAAGCAACGGAGTGTCTTAACACTAGGTTCGTATGGTTCCTGCAGTTCCCTCTGCCTACCCTGCTATGTGCGGGATAAAGCGTGAAGATTTTAAAAAAAAATTTTCAAATAAAGGCGAACTCGGAGCACAAAAATGAGTTTATATAAAACTCTCCTGTTACAAAGTGATTGACATCGAACAGTTGAAACTACTGGGAGTAAAAGGCGGAAATCAGTCATTTTAGATGCATAATAGGACAAAATGCAATCGTCTCAGAATTCATGGTAATAACAAGCTACAATGTAGCATGGACCTACAAGTAGTATTAAATAAAACATCGAGAGTCTAACTAAGCTTATATCTTCATAAGTTTCTGAACTAAATACGTACGAGTTAATGAATATAAAAAACACATATGTATAATTTAAAAGAAAAACGATCAAAAACTAGGGAGAAATCTCTATATATTCAAATATTACAATTTAAAAGAAAAACTTACTGCAAACCATATTTCATTTTTAGTAGATCACTTGTATGTTAATGAAAAAGAAAGCGAATTTAAAATTATTAAAAACATATTTTAACTTTCTACCTTTAAATAGGCTACATAACCGTTATTTACATGTAATTAGAAAAAAAAACAGTTATATCTTATTTTTAATTAAATAACGTTAGTACGAGGCCAAGTTGTTCTTCTGAAGCGTTCAAATTAAATCTTATTATGTTTATAAATCGTGTACCGATGGGACTTCCGAGTCGTCTCGCTGTTCTTTGTACGGTGTATTAGTAAGCATCTCCTAAGATTAGAAGATAGAATAGAAGGGTAGTGATTAGTATTTAGTGATATATCACTTTGTTTTATTACTTCTTTAAAAAAAATAGCGAAATCAAAGTATGATATTAAATGTGTACAATATTTTAATATCATTTTACACTAAACGAATATAAATCCACATTTGATTTTTCTATTTAGCTTTAAGCTGTATAAAATGGAAGGCAGAGAGTTAGTGTCTTCTCTGTTCTCAACTGTCCTGCCCGACTCAAGAGGAGCTATCTCTATACCGGGGTTCGTAATTATTGCCTCAACTGACAATCAAACCCACAACTATACAGTTAGCCAACTTCCCATTTCAAAATTATTGACAGAATTCCTAACTATGAAAAATGTATAACCTAAAGTGATACATCTAATATTTTCTGAGTCTAAACACACTAGCATCCGAGCTAATTATAGCCTGTGAACGGTGATCAACGGCATGTCATTGAACGAATGGAGCAAGACAGTGTTACCGACTGACGAATTTTATATGGATTTTTATAGAATAACTACCGGACTCGACAGATGTTATGTTGCTCCTAACGTAAGGAAGTTTAATATGTACATATAGACTATCTTTTAATATAGTCTATATGTATATATTCTTAGTCTACATTTTTGTTTTTTTTTCAGCTTCACGCTTTATCTCGCACGTGGCAGGGTAGGCAGAGGGAACTGCAGGAACCTTAGGAACCTAGTGTTAAGACACTCCGTTGCTTAGTCCCTGCTTTCTCCGTCCCCGCTCTCCGCCTTTTTTGAGTCTACATCATGTATATAATAATAATAATATGTATAAGGTCTTTATCATCTAAGACTACCCTCTTTTTGAAGAGATTCGTAACTCTTAAATCTCCCAAGTGAACAAAAATGCACAATATAACAAAAACAGTATTCTACATTAATAGGTTATCTACATTTACCTGTCAAGGGACAGATAAGCAGTGATAAGATCAGCAGTGACGATATCTAAACAAATGTTTATGGAACTAAAATATTTGGAACTATAATATATTTTTATATATAGATATATTCTTTCAAACGTGATTCGAACCTCCAACTGACCAAGACCACTGACCAAGAGGTGTGTATAGAAGTCGCCTGTAAGACACTAGTCATACCTGCGAACCTACCTATTGGCAGGTAGCTCTCAATGCAGATACAATGTATTGCCTTACTTACCTATATAAATATGGAGAACATAAAAAAAAAAACACAAAAATATTTTTTCTGTTTTAAAGATAAGCGCAAACAAACATACTATCTATACAATATATCTATAGTATATTCATAAAAAAGTTTCAAATTCAATTTTAACTAAATCAAATAAGTGTGTGGGCAAGATCGATTTGACCTTTGAAGGTCATTTCAATGAATCCCGAGATTTACGAAGAGATTTATGACGCAGCTTCCGTTAATACCGGTCCCGAATACGCACCGTTTGCTTTTAAACTATTTGGCTTGTATTAAATAGATTTGTTTAAGGAATTGGACGAGGATAGTCAAAGAGTTACGACGGATAGACGTAAGAAGTTAACACAAAATTATTAAATTAGTAAATGTATACTTATGAAAATATTTAAACAAAAAATATATGTTCTACATCATGGTTTAAATAAAGGAAAGGCCGCATAATTCTCGATATAATAAGATTAATATCTCATAGTTTCTCCATAAAGTACCTAAAATCTAATAATTTGGCACATAATACGTAATCCTAGTCATAAACATAAATTTAGCACACATATACATGCATTTAGCATACATATATATGTATATATGTTACCTTTATATGTACATATGTACGCACATATACAATACGTGTTGTTTACAACCGCAGGCATGAGGCTATTTATAACCTCGAACGTTAATTGACCGATTCAAATTGTTAATTATGAATTAGTTAGTTTGCTCCACAGTCTGCAGCGCTACACCATTGTATAACAAAGTAAACGTAATTCGCTTTGAAAGTGCTATATGTAATACAATTGTAACTATCGTGACGCAATCTATCTTTCAAAGACATTTAGATTTAACGTGAACGTTTTAGAGTGATATTTTTCTTATTATAGCTTCACGCTTAAACCCGCAAACTGCAGGTTAGGTAAAGGGAACTTACTATTAAGATACATGTATCCCCACTAAATCAAGGAGGAGGAACTCAAAACCGATCTTGGTATACCATAAAGTAAATTCTTTCCCTCGAGCGGGAACCGAACCCACCATCATTGCGTTTATGTATTATGAGATCAAAATTTAATAATATCATTCTAAACTCACTGTGAGAGATATTTCTTATATAGAGTCGTAAATTTGTTGGACTCTAGAAAAATAAGAATTTTTACATTTACTTGTGTAAAAGTGTGTGAAAATTGTGTTCTTATTTGTTTTTATTGACATATGTGTAAAAATATACTAACAACTATATTCAAACATTGATATGTATTTTAAAATATATTTATATAACTAATTTAAAAAAATAACAAACATATTGTAGTTTTCTCTGGTTTTCTTTCTAATTTAAATGCAGTAGAAAGTACATTATACTGTATATACATATAATGAAGTGTTATGGGCCATGTTGAATATATAATAATTACCCACCTTACATTTACACAATATATCTTTTTTATATACAGGTCATCGTTTTCATTGTAAAAACCACAAGATACATCAAGTATTCAACGAATTACGCAAATATTCATGCATACCTTATTATGACGTAATTGGGACGCGTCTGACACTATAAAATGGTTGAAAATAATAAATTTATATGTTTATAGATAATAAATATCACCGACTTCTTAAACGAGGTAGAAAGAGAGAACACTCCATTCTCTATTTTCTATAAAAAAAGTTAAGCCGTTAGTGAGTGGCGGAGAATAATGCTATTTTTTTTCCTGGAAAACGGAATATTCTTGTTTCTATTGTAACCTGTTACATGGTAATAAACTTTTCTTTTGTAACTGAGAAACAAGGAAAAATCTAAACTAGCCAAAACAGTGTAGGAAGTTGAGATTTGAAATATAGGATTTTTGTTTTTTTATTTTTTTTTCAAAAATCTAACGGGAAATACAAGATTTTACGGTATATAGTGGGCTACAACTCTACATACATATACCTAGTCATAATATTTTGCATAGTAGCAGTATGGTTCAAACACTTTAGGAAGTCGAGTAGGAAGTCGTAACATTAAAATCGGCTTAAATTTCTATTTATACACAATATTCAGTTAGTTAACTTTGTCCTAGTTTAGACTATTCCTTATAGATATGATTGGAAAACACAAAAGAAATGGATACAAGAATTAAAAGAATAAATTTGCTTTTAATTCAGGCGGATTAGTAATTTACGTTTTTTAGCTTCACGCTTTATCCCGCATATTGCAGGGTAGGCAGAGGGGCCTGCAGGAACCGTGTGAACCTAGTGTTAAGACACTCCGTTGCTAAGTTCCTGCTTTCTCTATCCCCACTAATTTTCGTTTCCATCTAGTAATACGAAATTCTGCGTTGACTTCCATTATTCAAAACGCTAAAGCGTTTGTGATTGCATTTCGCATGAAGGAAGTCAACGCTGAAAATCCACTGGAATCTAGAGAAAGAAATATTTTGACTTTATAATAGGTTTTCTCTGTATATATAATGGTATTTATTGTACATAAAAAAAAATAAAATAAATTATACAAAGGTGGACTTACAGAAAATATTCCATCCAACTAAAGAACATCAAAGAGGTAAGAGGGAGTGGAAATATATAAAAAAAATATAGTTAAGAATTTATTTTAAAGAGAGGGTAGTCGTAAATAATAAAGACTATAAAACTGATGAATTTACGCCAATAGGTGCAGTTGCGTGCAGGCAACGGTCCGTATTGGAATGATGAGTGATTTGATGTTTTTTTTTTAAAAATTAACTTTAACTATTTCTTTTTTCTAAATATATATCTCATATAAGATATATCTATATGTTAGATAAGTCTACAACGCCTAATATATCAACAACTATACACTTAACTCGTAATGTTCTCAATTACTAATAAGTCACTAAGTAATAGATAAGAAAAAGGCGAAAAAAACCAGTCAAAGATTTACGTTACGTGACGTAAGAATTACAAGAACACTTGTTAGGATTTAAAGATTCCATATTACAAGATTAAATGCAACAAGCTGGAGATTACATTATTCTGCTACGAGCTTCTTATATGAGCTAATCACTAATGTAAAGAGGACCGTCGTGGCGCAGAGGCGTAACGTTTGCCTGTGAACGCGACGGTTTCTGGGTTCGATCCGCAGTCGGGGAAGATGGATTTTTTATTTCCATTTACTTCGCTCTGGCCAAACTAGGTAAAGCGCGGCTTTTGAGTTCCGCCACTCAACGGGGATTGAGAAAGGACGGACTAAGCAACGGTTCCCTCTGCCTACCCTGCCATGTGCGGGATAAAGCGAGAAGATAAAAAAAACTAATGTAAAGAAATTGCAATATTTTTTGAATAAATCAATGTAAAAACGTTTATAAACGAAAGCGAGCGGCAAAGCAACGAAAAAGGTTTTCGTTTTGACAAAGGGCGGCGTTGAGTTCCGCAAATCAATAGACAAGTGTAGATATTTAATTCTCTCTGCCTCAACTAGGGTTCAAGTAGGAAAAGCCTACTAAAAACTAAGATGTGCCCTTTTAAAGTTAAGTCGACTTTAAAGACGCGTTCGTTACATCTACAAGAATATCTCCATTATCAATAAGGTTGAATCCAGATATAGATCTACCTACGTCCTACATATCATCTGCTGCGACATGGCGTGAAGTATTTGTCCTAACGTTAGTATTTTTTCTTATTTATTATTTAAATAACGCACCACAATGTACGCACTAATATTTAAAAACGAAAAAATATTTATGTGTATTTTAGCTTCCACCTAGTGTTAAAACATTCGTGTTCCCGCCGTTCCTGTCCCAGGAAAATGAAGATAATACATTCTCCCCTCAAGGGAATCGAACCTAAGACCGTCGCATTTACAGACAGAATTTATACCGCTGCACCACGATGACTTCAAAAACAATTTATTTAAAAACACATTTACTTAATTAATTATGATAAAAAAAGCATCGACACACTCACACGCTCGCACTTACCCCAATAAACACAATATAACCATCCAAAAAATGTCTTAAAATACAACACTCTCTCCTTATACACAACTCACCTGCCGTTTAAACACCTCCCTCTGCACACTCGGCTCGGAGAAGTCCTTAGTGTAATTCAAACCGCACTCCCCAACCGCCACGCACTCGGGCGCTGATGCGGTCGCTTGTAACTCTGCCCACAAAACCTCTTCCGTCATTGATTTAGCATCGTGGGGATGTACACCTTTTGTATAGAACAATTTGGAGTTAAATATTATAGAGAATACATAATATATGCAGTGTGATCTTGGGGCAATGGATACTTAATTATTTGGAGTTTTTAACCATTATGATATATACATAACTAAGGTTTATTCGATAAACATAGTTAAAAAATGATAAATATCAATAAAAT
Organism: Dione vanillae; assembly: GCA_037178615.1. NCBI lineage: Eukaryota > Metazoa > Arthropoda > Insecta > Lepidoptera > Nymphalidae > Dione > Dione vanillae. The sequence continues at coordinate 634,489 of JAZFAU010000202.1, forward strand.
GTGTCTATATAAAGAATAGGTAGGTATATGACTATATACACATTTAGCTAAGCACTCAAACCAAAGGAAATGTAACTCAAAAGTTTAAGCCTATTTGAATCAATTCTGGTTATAAAAAATAATATTTTCTTAAAAAAAAGTAATAAATTTGTATTTAAATATAGTTTTAAAGTGTAACAACTTATGACTAATAATTTATACAAGTATTTCATATCATGACACATTATACTGTTTACGTTTGGCATATCAAATAACTTACCATATAATGAACTGTATAAAAATAATTTAATTAAGTACTAAGTATTTAATTTCAAGTGTTTATCAATTGTTTATTCACTTAGGTTGTAAAAATATTTTATTTAAAATGGGAATTATTTTTTTTTTAAAGTGCTTAATTTATTCATAATATAAGGCAACAAGGAACAAGTGAGAAAAATAAAGATTCAAAAACAGATTTTTTTAAGAACTTAGTAAAAATTATAATTAAATATATTTTTTGTAATATGTATGAAATTTCACGAATATTTACCTGCTGTAGAATAAATTGTGCTGGGATAGAGGCGGGTCAATCTAAGTGCTTCTTTACTGCTACGAACTGAAGGTTCCTGTTACCATAATTTTCTGAACGCCTAAAAAAAATTATAACTTAAGAACATGTTTCTATTTCCTTAAAAAATATATAAATTATTCAATAAATATCAAAGCTATATAAATATACTATTTTCTAATATCATAAGCAGGAATATGATTTATTTACAGTTGGTTATGTATACAATATGTTCAGTATAAAAAATAGTAAAATGATGTAAATAATAATAACTATAAACGTTATTTTATAATTTTCATACTAAACATATCAGTAAAAGTCATTCATTCAACATTCTAATATAAAACAATATTATTTATTTTGTCATGTTTGAAAGTTAGAGACGGAGTTTAAAAAAATAAAAATTACAATCACATAAATAATATTAATATTATTTTTGTATAAATAATGTTAATTTATTCATGCGGTTACGCACATCACATTCCTACACGCCACTTTCAGAATGAAAATATTTTTACTCGCACCTGCATCTTTGGCTCTCTGTACCACCGAATCGAGATCACGGCCGTATTTTTTGTTCGTTAAATTTGCACCAATGTCAATTACAATTAGATTCTCATAACATCCCTTCAGTTCCTCGGATATCTGGATTTCTTCAGACGTCATTCTTAATTTTGTATGAAGCTTATTTATTTGGTGTTTACCTGGAATTAATACATTTAATAATATTTTTCTTTTAAGAATAATTTATTAATATGTTATTGTTCACTCACAAATTGTATCAAACACTCCTGCTTAATAAGCTTCTTAAATTTTATTATGACTAGTTAAAATGAACACCTTTCTCACTGAGATGCCACCATGTTTTTAAAGAAAGTTTTCCCTTGCTGCAAATGCCAGCTGCATGTCTAAATGTCAAATGAAACGTTTTGTGATTGGCTAAGAAAAATCAGTTTCCTTAATCTGATTGGATGTAACATACGTAATAAAATTTGCTGATAAAACGTTTTGTTTTTGTGATTTTTTTTATTTTATAAGCATATTATAACGTAATTTAGCTTAGTAATTGTTTGTATTTTGGCATCAAATTGCTTATTGTATCTATTTCGTATTTATATTTATTTTAATAATATCATTAATAATTTCACTGCTAAATATGCTAACAAAACGCATTGACACTGTCACTTTTGACTTTGACAGCTATTCAGCATAATGCGGCTAAATGAAAATGTTGCTGGTTAATTTGATTTTCGAGAAGCTTCATAACATTTTAATTTTGCCAAGTACTTAGATTAGAAGTGAAAATTAAAAACAAATAGTAACCTATTGGTGAAAAGTTGAAAATAAGACATTATTAGAATATTATTATAAGTATGAACGTGCGTCAATTTATTAGTAAGAATCTGGCTTTAATAGTTATGGTTCCTTTTATTGCTGGCGCTCATTATGGCTGGGTAAAACTTCAAGAAGTTGACAGTTTAGTCAGTCCTGAAGATCGTAAGAAAAATATTCTTATTTCGGTATGTTGAAAAAGCATAAATAGTTTAATTATTTCTTTGTAATAAAACCTAATAACTTGTGATTATATAGCGAAAAACTCGAATTATCCCTACACGATGCTGTGCACTGACAGTATATTATAAATAATCTATCTTATCTAAACTTTAAAAGCATTATAGAAATTTTGTCATTATTTTTCTAATCAGCAACCTTTATTTGTTTCAGCTATTTAAATCTTCATAGAACAATACTAATAGGATTGTAAATAAAAATTAAAGAAGAAAGGATGAACCCTGTATAATCCTTTGTTATTTATAGTAAGGTGAAGTTATGATTACATTTTAACATAATAAATGATAGTTTACAAATTTTATCTAGTTTTCTTAATAAATTTTAATATTGTTACTTTAAATTAAATTGTGTAGTACCTAATATACTTCTGCTGTTACATAATACTTGCACAAACCTGAGTGGATAATGTTAAAAATCAAAATTTCTAATTAACCTACATACTATTATTAATGTATAACAGATTTTGTAAGAGTACATTTAAACAATATAAACTATATTGCTGAGTTCGACCGCACAATATGCACAGTCTAGTTTAGTATGCAAAGCTTTGAACGCTTTGACTCTTGACATTAGCCTCTTTGTATATAGCATCATATATCTGAGAAACAACATAAAATTGAAAAAAAAATAATGTTTTCTATTCTTAATTATAAAAAGGATTTATAATTAAGAATAGAAAACATATAGTTAAATATTTAATATTTGTGTAAATACGGACAACGACAGATAGTAAAACAACAGATGTACAGTGAACATTTATATATATTCCCCCAAAGTTTCTACTTCACAGAACTAACGATTTGCTTTGCTATATTGTGGAACAATTTATAAAAAAATATTATTTTATTTTACACAAAATACATTTAAAATATATCTTTAGCATATATGAAAGTAGTATTAAATTATTTGAGGAGATTACAATCATGTATTGTACAAGTGCACAAGTTTAAATATATGCTTGTATATAAACTAAAAAGCACATATTAGACACAATAAGAAATCTTATTAAATAAATATAACATTATACAGCTTTTTACAAATTAAGCTCATACAATAAGCTTTAGGTATTTACAAGGACATTTTAGTTCAAAATGAATATGTAGCTACTACTTTTTTCTTTGTTTTATTAAGCATATAGTAACTATTTTATATAGGTAAGATTTTTTTAATCTGGTTCCACAATGAAAATGTGCCAAAATTAAAATTTAAGAATTGAGGTCAGTCAGTTAAAAATATTATACTTTTTTTTAAGTTCACACGTTTAGCATTGAGGTGTCTTAATAAAATTTCATCAATCTGTCCAATTTCAAGAAAATGCTTGCAGAGTGGCATTTAGTCCTTTAATGAGCGAGAAAATTACAATATATTTTAAATTTAAATAATAATCATTCCTTCAGCTGGGAAATTGAATATATGACCATCGAAATATATATCCAGACACTTCCATTACATTGTGAGGCATTGTGCTTTATATATATGAAATATTTAACATAATAATGTGGATCCAGATCAAAGTTTATTATAAAAGCAATGATAATAATTGAAAAGCTTATTATTACAGCCGCTGTCTCGCGGGCGGCGCTAGTCATATGGTTGGTAGGTGACTGCGGACGTCCAAATCTGTTTTCTTCTTTGGCTGTGACCGTTCTGTTACTATTAGTTGTGGCAGCATTGGGGATGATTGTACCTGTTCAATGTATATATATGATATAGGAGGTTAATGTAATTAATAATTATATAAAATTTAAGTTTTTTTTTCTATCATTTAGTGGATGAATCTGCTACAAGTTTAATGATGTTGCTAAAACTCGCTTATTTGCATGATGCAATTCGGTACTAAAGTGTCTGGGTCGTATTTACGAATAAATCTATAATAATAACTATCAAAAGTACGTAAGTATTCATTAGAAACGAAAAATAGACAAAAATAAACTGGCATAAACTCCAACTAACGGCAAAGTATATCAAGAATAAACACCTATTAAACCTACTAAATAAATTTAAAAAAAAGAAAGCTTTTCTTTAGTTTATCTACAAGTATACGTCTGCTATTTAACTAATCCAACCTGACCTTTCCATAGGTGTTGACCTTTTGAAGCCCTGATATATTAGCAGCCGCGATTGGCTCTACCATATGCAAATTGGTTGCCTGCCCGCAATATGATGCTATCGTAGACCGCAATTTCTAATCACGGATTCGCTTAGCTTATATGGGATTGTAAATGTTATTTCTATTTTTGATCCCATTTTAAGGCATTGGGACACTTGACTGGATGTACACGATGGTTGTGTGTTCGATTCCCACTTATTTCCTATCTCTCTTCTCATTTTCTGGCTTTAAAGAATAACAAAAAGAGATTTAGTTTCACTCAATACGCAATGTCTCGAATATCCGCTATATTGCAATGTACGGGATAAAGCGTGACCTTGAAAAAATGTCGATGTAATTTCTTACATATTTTTATTAACTTCAGGCTTTATCCCGCTCGTAGCATGGTAAGCTGAGGAAACTGCAACAACCGTGCGAACCTAGTGTTCGAGTGAACATTCTGTTTTCCGTTTACTGCCTTTTAAAGCATTGCGTGTTGAGTGGCGGACTTCAACGCCGCGCTTTCCTTGTTACCAAAGGGAAGAACCAACGGAAATGTCAAAATTCATCTTCTACTGGAAATTGAACTCTAAATCTCTGTAGCGGCATTTAAACAGCTATAAATAAATTACTACATGGCTTCCGTGGTGTTTTTAGTTTTTTACATATATAATATCCATATCCATATTAAAAACAATAATAATAAGGCAGGTAGGTTATAAATACTCTTTGTATGCAACACATATTTTTAATATGACAGGTCTAAAGATCTCGATCGTACAATTGAAATAATGAAATAACTAACCCTTGCAAATACATAGTTTTCTACAGAAATACAATAAACTATCTCGAATAATGAAGTACCTACCAATTACATATAATTGGTACATATACGCACATACATGTATATTTCTAGAAATGCAAGACTGCATTAGGTTTTTTGAACAGCAGATTGACTGATGAAACAAATTCTTTATTTACCAATAAAACTCTATTTCTCTAGTTTAAATTAGACATTTCGCTAAGTTTGCTTTTGCTTTTTTTGAATTAGCTAACTTAAAAGCTTAAATACAACAGAATCACCTGAACGTTAAATATATTTGCAAGACTGATGAAAACTCATTTCTTTTTACTCTTCTTCGATATGGTGGTGTCGGTGACGTTCGACACGTTTTCCGCGTCTTGACTTTGATCTAAGTATTCTTGCTATAGTTTTGATTACAATTATTAATCAAGTATAGAAAAAAGTAAATTAATTCATTCATTTTAGTCTAATTACGTTAAGACTTCCTTAGAGGTTATTTTAGTGTTACTTTATAAAAGTTAGGTATCAGTACAACGTGTTAACAAAAAGGCTCTAAACCTACAAAAGGTTATTTTTATGACTTTTAAAATGTCAATCCACACGAAGGATAGAAGAAAGTTGAAAGGGGGAATTTGAACCTGCGCGTCTTGCAAATCATGCACGCACTCTGACCACTAAGCCATGCGTTTTTTAATTCATATTAAATACCCTGTTATTTGTTTAACATTTTGATAATTTACCTGAGTTCGTCTCGCCTTTTCGAACTCCTCGTGATCAGACTGAGGTACGGCGAATAAGAAGTTTTCAAAGATAGGATGTCGTAGCAATTGTTCACACGTCCATCTGATCATAGGGTCTTTGTCGAGACATTTCTGATAAATTTGCACAGACTTAGAAAAACCTTAAAAATTTACATTTTCTACAACTTAATAATACAATCTATAAACAGTATATCAGATAACCTTAAAATATTATATATAATGCAGTTATTTAAAATTTTATATTCAATAGGTTATGAAATAAACAAATTTCAAAAAGTAGCTTCTCGTCATATATCGCTTTTAGCAGGGTAGGTATAAAGAACCTAGTTTTAAAATCTTTTTCGAATTTTAAACACAACTTTCATTACGTGACGGATTGGCGGAACTTAACACCGCACTTTTACTAACAAAGCCGGATAATTTAATTAATTTTATTATAGCCACTGTCCCAAGTACGAATCGAAAATATAACTACCGTACTTACAGTGCGACATACGTCACATAAAAAATATGTTTTAAATATTTTACAAATGCAGGCAGATTTTAGTATATCTGTTCATTTCTGTTTTACCTAAAATCATTTACATCATTTAAGTACTTCAACGTCATACCTTTAAGAAATCTAATACCAATTCGTTGTGAGTGTATCGTTGCGGTATCTTTTTTCAAGGGGCTCCAATGTAGTTGGTTCCGGCAGCGCCATGCCCTAATTAGAAATAAAATTAACAAATATATATATATATATATATATATATATATATATATATATATATATATATATATATATATATATATATATATATATATATATATATATATATATATATATATATATATATATATATATATATATATATATATATATATATATATATATATATATATATATATATATATATATATATATATATATATATATATATATATATATATATATATATATATATATATATATAAAATTCAGATAATTCACATTATATTTCTCCATAATATGTTTGTAAAACTTAATATATAAAAGTTCAAAAGTTTAAAAGAGTTTTTTCACTTTTTAAACAATAGCTACTTCCCAATGGACAATCTCAAAACTTTTTCAGTATATAAAACTTTCAGAATATTCACTTTTATCTATAAGAGCACTTTATTTCAATACAAAAGTTGGAATAAATTATACCTGGAAGAACGAGTTCTGAGAGAATATCGTCATATGTCTTGGCAGGAGGTCTCCGAGCGTCTTTCGGATGAGGTACAACTGGTCTAGATCACTTTTTCCAGGCCATAGAGCTTCACTAGACAAAAGTTCCGCGAATACACATCCTGTATATTGAAATTTTATTGATTATCTAACCGCAGAAACCGTAGGACCCCTAGTGTTCAGACACTACGTTCCCTGCTTTCCGCCTTTTCGAGACTTTGCGTCTTGAGTGGCAAAACTCAACGCCGCGCTTAGTTGTCAGTATATATAGTTAATATGTATATTGTTAAAGAAATTGTTAAACAACTAAAGCTACTTTTTATCTACTAAGCGGTATGGGATCGGCAATATAACGTATCTTTACCAAGTGGACGAAGTAAATATCATTTATATACATACTTTTACAAAAGCAGAGTGATTCGAAAGATAAATATAATTAAATAATATATACAACACATACATATTATATTGAAAGTTAATTCAAAAACACAGATCAAGCGAAGCGAACTAAGTAAAATACTCAAGATCTAAGCAACCAATCACTTGTCTCCCCATACTCACCTATAGCCCAAACATCCACCGGAGTACTATACATGGTATCACCTACAAGTAGCTCGGGCGCGCGGTACCATCTCGTCGCCACGTAGTCGGTATAGCTCTCGCCTGGGCCTGGACATGTTGGGTGGAAGACCAAGTCAGGTTAGATAGGCTAGTGGTAATAATGCATAATAATACGAGTAAAATAGTGAACTTATATTTTTATCATAAACTAATAGTATACAGTAACTATTAGGTACGTTTACAACTAAACTTAAGTCGATACTGATGATATAAAACTAAATAACTAAACAGTTTTGACTACTGTGGAGCTAACGGACAGTGTGTGACTGCACACATTAATTTTTGCTACAATCCTCAGTAGAGGAATTTATAATAAAATAATTTATTATTATCATTTTCTTATATAGTAAGCTATTGTTACGTAAAGTTAAAGCTAATGACAGTGGACGAGGCGAAATAGATATGCAGAGACCACAGCGTTTAGCGCTTAGTTCTCTCTGTCTATCCCGTTACCGATAAAGCGTGAAGATATGTATGTATGTATGTATGTTTGTATGTAATCTATTGTTCTTAATTAACCATCTAAATCTCTCATGATGTTCTCTAAATTTTCTCTGCCTACGCTTCCATCGGTGAAATGTGAGATCTTGCGTATTAAGAGATTTGTACAAACTTTGTTATTTTAGTGTAATAGAAAGTCAAATTGTAATAATTTAAAAAGTTCAGAAGTCTGGATTAGTTTAATGTGAAATAAATAGATCTTTTATTTGTACCTATAAGTTTTTAATTTTTCCATATTTTATAAATTTTTTGTAAATTGTAATTTACTACCAAAATTAATAATTAAACGGGATGTAAATATTAATTTTATTGACGTTGCGATATTCAGACTAAATTCAACAGAATAAAAGTTTTTTACGCTTTTAAAGCTTCAAAAGATGCGTTTTCTGTACTCTAAAGTAGTAGGATGGTCTTCATATGTGGATATTTGTTATCTTCAATACTCAGTCTTAAATAAAATAGACATGATATATAGACAGACAGACAAAAAGACAAACAACTAAGTGATCCTACAAAAATTTTTTGGGTTCCGTATCTAAAAAAAAACTTTTAGATACGGAACCCAAAAAACGCAATACAAAAAAGCCAATAAAATAACATGAGTTTATCGTGATACGAGAATGCGTGATAACAAATAATATAGCCGATACAAACCCTAAATATAAATACACGATTACCTACAAACGCCTTCCAATAAAAACATACACAAATTACAAAGATGCTATATATGGAAAACAACTTAACTTTTACTTGGAACTTGCTATATTACCTTCTTAAATTAACTAACAGCGACTAGTTCTGGGTTTGATTTCATATTGAGATTTTATTTAGATCATAATTTTATTTAGTAAGACAATATGTCTGTTCGTATCTCAACACGCGATATCTCAATAATGAGTGTAATTTTCTTTGTTATTTTTTTAAGTAATATAATATCTATAAAAGATCTCTTCCAGCTAACTTTTGATGGATGACTTACTAGCAACGGGATTAAGATACTGGTCTAAACGATAAAGTCTGCCAATGTACTAAGTGATGCTTTTTTTATGTATAAGGGTTGGCACGAGAGATTTAGAAGGTTTATAGTCATCGAGGATATCCTCGATGACCATAAGACCTTATAGGACCTTATTGGTCACGAAAAACAGAAGGCCTTGTGTAAAAGAAAACACTCCGCCTAACTTTTCAACTATAATTTGAGATATACATAGGGAGATGCACAATTTACTCTTCTGAAATCTCTAGGTCAAGCCCCCAGATATGTACTTCATTTACAGTCAGTCAGTGTTATAAATTTCTAAAATGAGTTCCTAAATATTTGAACACACATTCAACATACAGGCGCCTATAGACTGTTAAACGCGTCCCAGCTGCGTCAAAATGACGTCAAAGTTCTGTGTCTTATACAGTAAGTCCGTATATATTGCAGAAATCTAAAAATACTTGCCATTATAGGATCGCAAGTCATGTTAGCTATTTCCTTCGTTAGATTGGAGTCAACACTGACCTTGGTTAATGCCAAGGCCGCTAAATTCTAGACTATTAATACGATGGTTGAATGCTATATTTTTTATTGCTTCACACTTTAACAACCACAGGAATTGTATATTTTTTAAATTATTATATTTAGGTTTTTTTGAAATATAATAGTTTAGATCTATACTAGTATAATCTGTGACTTCATTCACTTAGATAGCACGCTAATTGGTTTTGACGAAGTTTATGAAATGATATTATTAAAAAGCATATTAAAAATGTCATTGAAATTAGTGTGAAAGGCTACTTTGTGTTGACCTGTCTACGCGACACAAAAGAGAGTAATGTGTTTATCAATCATGTTTGTTTCTGTATGGCGTTGTACAAACCAAAAAGGTCATTTTGACGATACGACGGTAACGTCAATCGATTTGTCTTAACCTTGCAATGGTCACAAAGCAGTCGACTTTTTGTTTTGTTTTCTTGTAAATTTTTTTATTGGAAAGACAAGGCAAACAAGCGTTCGTGTCGCCTGTTGGTAAGTGGTCACCAACGTCCACTACTCCGTAAATCCTCTGGTATCACATCTCTATGTTACACGTTATTTTCTGGCATCTATGTTGGAGGAATACAAGACGTTGCTGCCGGTAGGCTATTCCTCAGTTGTTTAATACACGACAAAAGGTTGCTATGGAAAGCTTAAATATTTAGCGATACTGGTTAAACTTTTTTCCGAATAAAATATAAATTGTTCAATTTATGAATCATGTTAATAATCTTCACACAATTTCTCAACAGTAGCTTTTTTCAAAACAATTCAAATAAAAGGTAAAACGTCTGTGACTTCCTCAAGAAAGAAAAAAAACATAACATCCCGATACCTATCGGGTGTCGGGAAAATTAATGTTAAGTTCTTTACCGTTTCTCGATAATCGAATTTACACAAATACATATTTTACCAGATAACAATAATAACTCATAATACTTTGAACACGACAATGATATCATATAATAAATAATAATAGCCCTCAAATAAAAGATATCAGTGATCAGCGATGGAATGAATCATCATTTATATTATTTACACATACACACACACATATATAATATATATATATATATATATATATATATATATATATATATATATATATATATATATATATATATATATATATATATATATATATATATATATATATATATATATATATATATATATATATATATATATATATATATATATATATATATATATATATATGTGTGTCTATGTAGCATAGCATTGATCGTAAACCGTCATAGTCAATAACCGTCTTTATAGGTAATTGCTAATGGTTGTTTGATGAAACAACATTTACGTCTATTATTGTAAGATTAATCGTCCTGTAGACATATAAATCTGATATAATATTTTTGGATTTTTCATATGCTACTGCTTCACGTTTTACCTTGCATAAAGTTGTTAAGACATTCGTTTTCGAGGTATACGCTAAGGCTCGGCTGTTTAAAAATCAATTGGTTTTCTCAAACATAATGACTCTAAAAACGTCGGAAACAATAGAAGAATATAAAAATAAAGTAGCTAATAGGTACATAGTACCAGAGATTGTGCTTGAAAATACTGAAATTTATTAATATAATATTTTTGTAGATATTTTTATGGCAAACGCTCTGGTGAATTTGGCTCTATGAACACTTACATCTCTCGTCTTATAGCTAAACAAACTTGCTGTATCAATCGGAAATGCAGTAGGAATCTTGTATCAAAATGCTGCCACACTACTGCTGGAAGTTATTTTACAAGCTTTTGTCTGCGACTTCACTTCTATAATATTAAAGTAGTACTCTTACTTCAGTCCTTGTAATTCTTACCGCAAATGTAATTGGTTACATTGAAATGATTAACTTGCATTAAAGCTTCAGGGTTTCTCAAGCTGTGCGTTTCGATGGCTTAAAGCGACCCTCGATCCAGGGGCACCGCATCAGAGACGCAATGATTACCTAGTGGTGTACTAGCGTTCCTCTCTCGCTCGATAAATGAATTCAATATAAACATTTAATCGGTACTTCTTGAGATTAGTGTGTCATCAAACAAATTAACTCTTTAGTTTTTTAGTATTATCTAAGTTTAAATTGAGCCACATTTCAAGATATATTGGAAACATAATATATTATATATGTTTTTACATATACGTGTAAGACAAGCCTAATCATATAACTATATCATCATATGGACGCCCGTGACACCGATCCAAGATTCTATAGCGCGTTCTAATGTCACTTTTGCAATCTTCTCAGCGTACCAGCTTTTATGTTGCTTCATACTTTGGAATGGTTTGACAAGTTTATCAAAGCTTACTTTTAATATTTTGTAATAGTATAGTATCGATTTTTTTCTGTTTTTTGTTTCACGTATATTCTGTATATAGCAAAGTCTTCATTTGGTTAAGGAAACCTAGTGTTCAGACACTCTTTTCTCCGCTTTTTAACACGTTATCGGAGCGAGGAAAATAATCCATTTTCGTCGAATAGTATAATAATTACGAAAAAAAAATTACGAAGAGTAAATATATAAAATTGAAGTATCATGAACTGATCAATGAAAAATATTCCATAAAGCTTGTTTAACTATAATTTAACAAGTGATTTACTTCACTATGGTGTACTTTGAAACCGTTGGGCCATTACAAGAACTGGGCCGATGGTGGATAAGTTAACCCGGATAGCTATCGCCATCTACATCAACGATATTCACTGTAGTACATTAGGCGCAGACTTAAATGTTTAATAGGCTTCATTTGTTAATAAATTGTAGGTCAAAAAGTAGATCGTTTTCGATAAAAGTTAAGGTCTCCGTGCGAGAAATCAAAAAACGCTTTCAAATATTACTACACACACACATGTTACAACACTTCTATAAACATAGGTTACGTTTACATCGTATATTTTGAATTTATAAGCAAAAGCAATTAGGTATTGATTACCCTTTAATACATTACCGTTGTCCGAGTATTTAAAAATGTACAAAAAGTGTAATTAATAGATTTAACGTATTTAACTTAAAGAAAAACTAATTTAAATAATTATTGCATTATATAGTCAAAAAAAAATATATTGATATATTTATTTACTCTTCATTATTAACTCCTCAGTTCTTTTTATCTATGGCATTAAAATGAAATTATTTTTAAGAGTTTTAAAATTAGTTTTAACCAGAGCGAAATATTTATTTAGGTACCTAAATACCTTAGGTACCTTTTTTTAGTACCTCTTTATCTTGTTTGTGTAGACTAAAAAAAATAAGTATTTAAAAACAAAAGAATATAGCCGTATAGTAATTTAGGTATAATAAGTCTGTTAAATGTATGATCTAAGGAACTACTGGTTCAAATCGTATAGGAGATTCGATTTAACAAGTAAAGCTTTATAGGTTATATGTATGTCGTTTACATTAAACGTTTCGACGTTCTTTATATATGTATACCACGAGATATATTTTTTCATTCCATATTTTAATTTTTTAATATATTATTTTAAATAACATATGAATCTAATGAAATACACATTCTTAAAACACTAAGCAGGTTTCGAACAGGTTTGATGTTTTTCACCTTTAGCAGCTATAAATAAAAGGACGCACCGAAATAGCATCAGGCATACAAAGCTCGTCAGAGTTATTTGTTATTAAATATCAACATCCACAGATAAGCTAACCATAATTTTGTTGGTATGTAGAAAGATTAATATTTATAAGAATCTAATTAAATACTACAGGACTTCTTGAAAACTGGGTAGGCAGAGGGAACCGCAGGAACCATAAGAACCTAGTGTTAAGACACTCCGATGCTTAGCTCTGTTTTTCGCCTTTTTTGAGGAATTGCGTGTTGAGTGGCGGAACTCCACGCCGCGCTTTGCGTAGTTTCCAAAGCGAAAAAAATAAAATTAAAAAAAATCCAATGAGGGGTCATGGGATTTGAACTCACAAACCGTCGCGTTTACAGGTAGACGATGCCTCTGCACCACGACGGTAATGGGTCTCGCTAATTTTTCTTTCAATGAATGCTTATTAACCATGGCATGGTGACGAATTGGCGTAATCATTAAAATAGGGTAATACGTTTGAGCACTACAAAGCAACATGGATCGAATACACATACATTTATACTTACTTATACATTACCCTTATTTAAGTCAAGCGTTTTGGTAAAAAATCACCACAATTCATCGTCGCATAATGTTTTTTTTATTCCTAAAATCAGCATTATGTATAACACAAAGCATTACCTGTATATTGACAGTTCTCTCAATGTCGGTATATAGTAAATAATTTAAACAATATAAACTGTCGTGGCACAGAAGCATAGCGTCTAACTGTAAACGCGGCAGTTTGTGGGTTCGATTCCCACTCGGGGAAGATGGATTTTTTATTTCATTTTTAGCTTCACACTTTATTCCGCACATGGCAGGGTTGCCTAGCCTGCCATGGGGGAACTGCAGGAACCTCCGTTGCTTGTCCCTGCTTTCTCCGTCCTCGCTTTCCACCTGTTTCGAGGCATTACGTGTTGAGTGGCGGAACTCTACGCCGCGCTTTGCCTAGTTGCCAGAGCGAAGAAAATGGAAATAGCAAAATCCATCTTTATCTCTAAGATATTTATCAAATTAAATTAACAGAGTGTTTTGACACTACATAATCTTTAATTAAAAAGTGACCAAATGAAGTTACATATCAAGTTTCATAGATATTATTTACTTCGATACTACTATTTTCAATTAAAGCGTAACAAAATATTAAGGGAATTTACATCCCCGAACTATTTGAATTTCAGCGTATGTCTTAAATGGATAGAGAGTTTCAACGGTATATAAAATTTGCAACTTAAGTAAGTATTTTTTTATATATATTTAACATCTCCCTGTTTTTGTATATATATATATATATATATATATATATATATATATATATATATATATATATATATATATATATATATATATATATATATATATATATATATATATATATATATATATATATATATATATATATATATATATATATATATATATATATATATATATATATATATATACAAAAACAGGGAGATGTTAAATATATATAAAAAAATACTTACTTAAGTTGCAAATTTTATATACCGTTGAAACTCTCTACCCATTTAAGACATACGCTGAAATTCAAATAGTTCGGGGATGTAAATTCCCTTAATATTTTGTTACGCTTTAATTGAAAATAGTAGTATCGAAGTAAATAATATCTATGAAACTTGATATGTAACTTCATTTGGTCACTTTTTAATTAAAGATTATGTAGTGTCAAAACACTCTGTTAATTTAATTTGATAAATATCTTAGAGATAAAGATGGATTTTGCTATTTCCATTTTCTTCGCTCTGGCAACTAGGCAAAGCGCGGCGTAGAGTTCCGCCACTCAACACGTAATGCCTCGAAACAGGTGGAAAGCGAGGACGGAGAAAGCAGGGACAAGCAACGGAGGTTCCTGCAGTTCCCCCATGGCAGGCTAGGCAACACTGCCATGTGCGGAATAAAGTGTGAAGCTAAAAATGAAATAAAAAATCCATCTTCCCCGAGTGGGAATCGAACCCACAAACTGCCGCGTTTACAGTTAGACGCTATGCTTCTGTGCCACGACAGTTTATATTGTTTAAATTATTTACTATATACCGACATTGAGAGAACTGTCAATATACAGGTAATGCTTTGTGTTATACATAATGCTGATTTTAGGAATAAAAAAAACATTATGCGACGATGAATTGTGGTGATTTTTTACCAAAACGCTTGACTTAAATAAGGGTAATGTATAAGTAAGTATAAATGTATGTGTATTCGATCCATGTTGCTTTGTAGTGCTCAAACGTATTACCCTATTTTAATGATTACGCCAATTCGTCACCATGCCATGGTTAATAAGCATTCATTGAAAGAAAAATTAGCGAGACCCATTACCGTCGTGGTGCAGAGGCATCGTCTACCTGTAAACGCGACGGTTTGTGAGTTCAAATCCCATGACCCCTCATTGGATTTTTTTTAATTTTATTTTTTTCGCTTTGGAAACTACGCAAAGCGCGGCGTGGAGTTCCGCCACTCAACACGCAATTCCTCAAAAAAGGCGAAAAACAGAGCTAAGCATCGGAGTGTCTTAACACTAGGTTCTTATGGTTCCTGCGGTTCCCTCTGCCTACCCAGTTTTCAAGAAGTCCTGTAGTATTTAATTAGATTCTTATAAATATTAATCTTTCTACATACCAACAAAATTATGGTTAGCTTATCTGTGGATGTTGATATTTAATAACAAATAACTCTGACGAGCTTTGTATGCCTGATGCTATTTCGGTGCGTCCTTTTATTTATAGCTACTAAAGGTGAAAAACATCAAACCTGTTCGAAACCTGCTTAGTGTTTTAAGAATGTTTATTTCATTAGATTCATATGTTATTTAAAATAATATATAAAAAAAATAAAATATTGAATGAAACAATATATCTCGTGGTATACATATATAAAGAACGTCGAAACGTTTAATGTAAACGACATATATATATATATATATATATATATATATATATATATATATATATATATATATATATATATATATATATATATATATATATATATATATATATATATATATATATATATATATATATATATATATACATATATATTACAATGTACTTTTTAGCGTCGCCATAGAGGCTATATTCTTTTGTTTTTTAAATACTTATTTTTTTATGTCTACGCAAACAGGATAACTTTAAAAAGGTACTAAAAAAAGGTACCTAAAGTATTTAGATACCTCAATAAATATTTCGCTCTGATTAAAATCAATTTTAAAACTCTTAAAACTAATTATATTTTAATGCCATAGATAAAAAGAACTGAGGAGTTAATATTGAAGAGTAAATATATACTTAGTCTTGCCATAAATATTGTTATAAAGAAAAGCACGATTTTTTTTTATACGTAACATTTATTCCTTTCATAGTGAGTTAGTTTAATACATCAATATATAACTATTAAAAATATACAATGTTTATTCGAAGTGGTCCCCATTGGCTGCAATACAGTCTTTTAAACGTTGAGGCCAGTTATCAATAGCAGCACGAACTCTTTCTAGAGGAAAATTCTTCACTGCCAACCGAATGGATCGTTTTAGGGACTCCAAATTATCATGGCGTTTAGAGCAAGCCTTACTCTCTAAAACTGACCATAAATCATAATCCAATGGATTTAGGTCAGGACTTGACGACGGCCAGTTTTCAGTCTGATAAAGTCCGGAACGTTAGTTTTTCAACCAAGATTGGGTGGATCGAGCTCTATGGACCCGGTGCCGAGTCTTGTTGAAAGCACCATTCTTGTTATTGAACATGGTGTTAGTTAAAGACTTAACCACCGTCTCAAGAATGGTATTTTGATAAACTTGTGCCGCGTTTTTAATACCTTTTCACAAGTTCTAAATAGCATCAGGCATACAAAGCTCGTCAGAGTTATTTGTTATTAAAT
>JAZFAU010000203.1:5000-32500 GCA_037178615.1 Dione vanillae
GATTAATATGTTTATTTATTGTATACATAGCATGCTTTAATTTATTAGTAGGGACTACTTCCTAGCTACGAATTATAATTTCAGTATTTTCGTAGATATCTTTCCATGAATACTCAATTTAGACAGTATTATTAAATCAAGAAAGATTTACAGCTAAGGAGGTAAGGCAGGTACAGTGAAAACAATAAAAAATATATAAAAACGAACAAGTCCTCTATAAACAGATGTAGACTATAAATTAAAAACATACATATGTGTATATACCGTCGTGGCGCAGAGGCGCAACGTCTGCCTGTAACATGACGGTTTCTGGTTTTCTGGTTCAAATCCCACTCAACAAAGATGGATTTTTCTATTTCCATTTTTTTCGCTCTGGCATCTAGGCAAAGCGCGGCGTTGAGTTCCGCCACTCAACACGCAATGCCTCGAAAAGAGGCGGAAAATGGGGACGGAGAAAAAACAAGGACTAAGCAACGGGGTTCGTATGGTTCCTGCAGTCCCCTCTGCCTACCCTGCCATATGCAGGATAAAGCGTGGAGCTAAAAAAAAATATATGTATATACGCACTGATCATCCTTGCAAATCCAAAATCACAGAGCTTCACCACACCGTCGCTGGTCAGCAGAATGTTCTCCGGTTTCACGTCGCGGTGTATACAGTTGTGTCGGTGGCAGTACGCGACGCCTTGGAGAGTTTGCCAGATTATTTGTTTGGACAGCAATTCTGGACAGCCCTGGATAGAAAGCAAAGAATATATTTTTAGGAAAAATAAAAAAATCCTCACAAATTCAAAGGACCCCAAGCCATTTTCATAGAGCTTGAACTCAATTTAAAATTTCGCTTCATTAAACTTTTTATATATTTTTCTCAAATAAGTTCTTTAGTGTGAGTTGATGAGTTCAGAGGACCGACGTGGCGAGAACCGTAAGTATCTGCCTGTAAACGCGACGGTTTGAGGGTTCGATTCCCACTCGGAGAAGATAGATTTTTCTAGTTCCATTTTCTTCGCTCTGGCAATAAGGCAAAGCGCAGCATTGAGTTCCGTCACTAAACACGCAATGCTTCGAGTATGGCGGAAAGCGGGGACGGAGAAAGTAGGGACTAAACAACGGAGAGTCGTAACACTAGGTTCATATGGTTCCAGCAGTTCCCTCTGCCTACCCTGCTATATGCGGGATAAAAGCGTGAAGCTATAAAAAAAATAAAGTGTGAAACTACACTTTTAAAATAAATTATAAACACAAAATACGATAATCTCTACTATAACGTAGTCAATTTGCAGATGGCTGTATGTTAATTGTAATTTTTTGAAACCTGGGTATTGACTCGTACCCTGACCCTGGATAGAGGTTACTTTTGTTATCCCGGTCTGTTCAACACAACGTATTATTGTGTTCTTCCAGTCAATACGCGATGTCTAAAGTCAAAAAACATATTGTCTAAACACTGTGATATCTTTGTGGGAGAAACGTACAGTTAAAATATATTTTTAAGTTTTAAATAAGAAATTGGGTGTTAATATTATACATTAATAATATGAATGTGCTCTAATATATAATTTTAAGTTAAATTACTCATGAAGAAGTCAAAGTTTTTCAATAAATTCACATCACTTTTATATTAAAGCAAGTAATTAATTAGAAAGAACGTTTCACAACACTCATAACATATCTATACATTTTTTAATTATTTTTTTAATTTTTGTTTTTATTTTAATATCAACGCTTTATTAAAGAATACACGTAGAATGCAAAGTACGTGAAATGAAAAAATAATCGTGTAAAATTAAACGACTTGCGACTAATATATAGATTAAAGATCATTATTAATGTTTTAATATAAAAAGAAACTGTATAAGATGTCAAAATATTAATATTTACAAATTCTTAATAATATTGTGTGTATAACAGAGGGATAACTAAGCTCTCTATCAATATTCTATAAAAAATATTCCAAATAAAACATAAGTAAATTTGGACTTATTAACAAAAGTTTCACGTATGAGGAGGGTTTTTATTTATTAATTACTATTAAATACAAGAAATTTTGAACGTTTACTTTTAAAAATTACCAACGAATGAATTAGTTCCATTTGTACCATAATTAACACATTATACACGCATCATTCATTCAGTCAGTCATTCAGCTCAGTTATTAAGTTCAGTCATACGTCGACCACATGCACGCATTAATGTTCAATGGATGACAGACACATACATGACGGGTACAGATAACGGTTGATAATGTTGGAAGCCAGATAGAGTAGAAGAATGTATAATAATTATGATATATATATATATATATATATATATATATATATATATATATATATATATATATATATATATATATATATATATATATATATATATATATATATATATATATATATATATATATATATATATATATATATATATATATATATATATATATATATATATATAAACCATTTTTACATAAAAAAATTATAATACATATTTAAAATTCAAGTTAAACACACATTTAAAATTCTTCGACAATTGGTTGTGGACTTAATATCTATTGACTTAATATTGTATTTTGAGGTAAAGAAATGTCGATCAACTTCATTAATGAAAAATAGAGTAATCTAAGAATTTTCAAAAAAAATCCGACTCGTCATTTCCGTTTAAACGCATTTTTTTTTGAACTGAATATAATTAATCAATCAACCTACTACTTAGCAAAAATTAACGATTTCATAAAATATATTCAAACGTATATTATAAATATCATAATTAACACAAATATACAAATAACATAATCATGTCAAAACTTCATATGCGTAAACCTAATGGACGGACGTTTAGAAATGTTTGCGAAAACTACCGGCGGCGGCAAACGCAGAAGGTCGCCTCAAAACTATTGGCAAAGAATGCAATGATATATTAACACATTAGTCTGTGTATACGTTGTTAGCTGTCATCATTTGTTTGTGTTACATAAACTACATGGCTATTTCTAGGCCCTCAAATGATGGACTGATATTGGGAAGATCATGGAAACAGATAAGAAATATATAATACAAGATATATAGTTCATTATTGCTATAATAGGGTTAGAAGCTTCAAAAGATTGTTATTTCTGACGTTATAGTGGTGCATTGACAGTGTCTGACTGTTAACACGATAGTTGTGGGTCCGACCTTTTCTGAGCTTTTGAATCTCTTATTCGGGTGAAGAAAAGCATGGCAATGCAATTCAATCAAATATCACTTAATTAGATGTAAATCGGAGAAGGAAGTTATCTGATTAGATTCTCTATGGAAAATCAGGGTGCTTTTTATGGCAACAACATAAAGTTAAAATAAAAATATTACTTTTACTAAGAAAACAATTATTAAATGCCAAAGTCGTCATTTGTGCTTTTTCATAATTTAAGAACTAATTTAAACGACATCACTATAATATATTCACAAGACAGCTTTACAACATCTGAATGTTCTATTTTAATCCTTCATTATGAGTATATTACCCCCTACATCGGCTGACTAAAGCAGAGCGTTTAATTACATTTAAGTATAGAGGTAAAGTTTAAAGTACCTACGGTACGTCCTTGGACAAAAGGGCAAGGGTGAAGAACTTGAGAAAATAACGAGCGTAAGGCAATTAATTGCTTTAGAAATTAAATTTCTGCATTACATTGTAATACATATATAGTTTATAATTAAATAATATATTAAGATTAAAGAGGGCCGTCATGGCGCAGTGGCGTAGTGGCGCAACATCTGCCTGTGAACGCGGCTATTTCTATGTTCAACATTCCGTAATTACAAATCTTTACTATATATCATATTATGATGGCGATATATATATATATATATATATATATATATATATATATATATATATATATATATATATATATATATATATATATATATATATATATATATATATATATATATATATATATATATATATATATATATATATATATATATATATATATATATATATATATATATATATATATATATATATATATATATATATATATATATATATATATATATATATATATATATATATATATATATATATATATATATATATATATATATATTATATATATATATATATATATATATATTGTACTTTTAATCTTTTTACATTAGAAAGAGGCCATTTAAAAGTCTCAAAATTTTAAAACAGATTGTTATACGTTTTATTTATACGTGAAGATTATACAGCGTTACACGACTCGTATTCGCAAATCCTTCCTTTTTAATTTATCTTCATTCGCAATTTCGCTTATTATAAAATGTATCACCTCTAGTATTCGTCTGCGACTTTGTCCACGTGCTAGTTTATAATTCTATAAGTTTAATGAAGAGGACTGTCGCGGTGCAGAGGCGCAGCTGCCTGTAAAGACAACGATTTGTGGGTTCGATTACCACTCGGGGAGGGTGGATTATTTCATTTTCATTTTCTTCGTTTGGCAATTACACAAGGCGCGTCGTTGAGGTCTGCCAACACTCAACTCAACACACAATGCCTCGAAAAGGCGGAAAGCAGGGAATGAAATGACTTAACACTTAAGTTTCCACGGTTACTGTAGTTCCCCCTGCCTACCCTGCCATGAACGGAATTAAGCGTGAAGCTAAGAAATAACAAATAAAAACAAATTAAACAGTTCCAAACACCAAAATAGCTAAAATTTAAATAAAATTGCAGTATTGTTAACAGTTTACCGCTTTTATTTAAAAAAAAAACGTCAAAATTTTGCTTTCACGTCATATACGTATTTATTTTAAATAGTCTCATTTCGATTGCGAGCCAGCAGTCACTAGAGCAAGCGTAACGGAACCAAACACGTGTTTCTGGAATATACCTAATTGGACAAGTTGTTACCGCGCTCTCATACCCCTAAATTGATATTGTGCAACGACATTTTACAATATTAGTGGATCCTCGTGTACAAGCGCTTCGTATTATTAGCTTAAACTTTTAAGGGATATATAGAGATCTTTTTAAATAAAACGGATTAGCATTGACATTTTTTAGAAATTCGACGTTTCGAACACTTTGCAGTAGTCCGTGGTTACGGGTAGACGCGTAGAACACGTTCGAAACGTCGGCTTTCCAAAAAATGTCAATATACGCGATTAAGCCGTTTAAATTTCTTTATTTAAAATGTATAAAAAAACTAAAATCTAAAATCTTGTTACATATTTTTTTTTCTTTAAGACTGAATTTACAAGTGTCCAATGTCAAATAAGTATATAAATAATTAGCTAACGTGTTGAATTTGTTTAATCAATTACCTATAGAACTGATCAAGTTCGAGCACTATATTTTTCACCAATTTGTCTTTTCGAGATCTCTAAAACGGTACCAAAAGTAAAATTCTAGCTCAAAGGATTGCCCCTCTAAGTGTACGCAATGAAAACGATTCCACGAATAATATATAACAATATTTTCAATTCTGATTGTATTTTTAAGATATATTTTCAAGAAATCTAAGAAACTTAATAACTCAACGTTATAGCAGCAGTAAATATTAAACACACGTGATGTTAAAACACGTGCAAAACGGTCGGCCGATGGTCTTGGAACTCAACCGCTTAACAAGTTTTTATGCAATAGTGCTGTTTGCAATTTGCGTTAATTTTGATTTAATATCGTTACGGTTACACTCAGGGACGTTGATTTACGTTTAAATTACAATTAATAAATGTATACCTATTTTGTGTTACGTAAAGTGCTTGAGAATCTGAGTGGAGTATATTATCTTTTTTTGCTACTGCGTTAGGTTAAGGAAATATATGTTGTAGTTTAGCCTTCTTGATTTAAAATTATTTATTTTTATTTTCACATAATTATCGTAGAGCTTGTACGATGGTTACACTATCAATCTAATGCATTTTAAGTAGTCTTGTCAAAAAACAGGGAAGTAGCCACTAATAGTTGCCCCTCGAATGGGTATCAAGCTGTGACTATCGCGTAGTCAAATTCTCGTCCACCGTATATAATTAGAATTAGGAAAATCTTTTGAATTATTAACAAGAAAAATACATTAAGTACTCAGCTCTGTGCTATTACAAATTTGTTGTGTCTCGTTAGAAGCTGCAGAAAAAACACGTTTTTGGTTTTCCTCATATTTACTATTCATTAGTTGACATTTTTCTAATAATACACCAAGGTTATAGTCAAATAACAACCTTTTCATGACTTTATGCACAATAATTTTAATGAGACCAGCCTGGCGTAGTGGTACGACACTTGAATATAAGCACGATGGTTACAGGTTCAATCCCTATTTGGGAAATATTAAAGAGAATATATTTGTAACCTGGTAATACAATAATATAAGTCACTGTTTGTTCATATATGGCAACCCCGACTAGTTTAGAGTCTTGTGCCAACTCCCGGCGCGAGTAGTAGCCCAGTAGTTATCGAGTTGTAGTAAAAGGGGCACGTGAGACGGCCGACGCGAGCGCACGTCCTTCCTGAATCTAATATTAATTAGCAGTGTGATTTTCCCTCAGCCTTATTTGATTTCCCTTTTGTGTATTCCCTCTTGATATTGAACCTGACAAAGACAAACCTACAAAAGATAATAGGGCAAGTAACCCCTAGTGAAGAAGACTCAAGTGAAACATTCTGCCGGCCGGGAACAATCAGTGTTTGTGTTGTGAATCATGAAGATAAGGTACTGTACAATTTCTATTATCCTAGAACCGACTATAAAGTAAATAATTAATAAATAACCTCCCCCTCAGCACGCTTCCACAATTGCTGACCCCTACCCACTATTCAATATATATTTTTTGGTAGCAGAACGCGGTTCATTATATTCATTAAATACTACTATATACATTTTCTGGTAGCAGAGCGTAGTTTTCATCCCTCTGGGCCCCCTTAATTATAGCGTAGTTTAATCCCTCTGAGTCCCCCTGATTATAGCGTAGTTCATGCCCCTGAGTCCCTTTCATTACAGTGTTATTTTCCCGTTTTGGTATTTTGGCTCTTAATTTGGTACCTAACGCATAATTACAATATAATTTGATTTCCTAACCTTTTAAAACGTGTTCGCATCGAGTTGTTTAAAAAATAATGTTATATGAAATTTTTATACATATAATATTGAATATATAATTGTGTAGGGTGAATGTATAATGTGTAAAATATATAAATAAATATTGAATATAATTTTATATATTAAATATAAAATATAATAAGTACACATAATATGGTTACATATATTTTATAATATTACGCCTATACGTTATTACCTATCCCGTTTTAAATTATAATTGAAGTTAGTTAAAATATTTTAATATAATTTCCTTAAAAAACTAACTTACTTTAAAATATTATCCCTACACTTTTATTGTTACCCTTTTTTTTATTTTTATTTAAATGAAGCTTAAGCCTTAATTGTAGTCATATTATATATCATAGTATTTTATTATATTGCGATATAGTAGATTGCCGACTCGACGCGTAACTGGTTTCTTATCTCGCCAGATGTTGTGGATTCATTGTTTATTACGAGTTTATTATTTTTTTAATATTTTAGTTGAGTTATTTGTTTACTTGATTTCTGATTTCGCCCGTTGGTAGTGGGTTCATTGTTTATTACGAGTTTATTATTTTTTTTAATATTTTAGTTGAGTTATTTGTTTACTTGATTTCTGATTTCGCCCGTTGGTAGTGGGTTCATTGTTTATTACGCGTTTATTAATTTTTAATATTTTAGTTCAGTTATTAGTTTACTTGATAATTTAAAATGGCTACTCATGATGAAACAGTAAAATGTTCCTTATATACGGAAAGCGCAGAATATAGAAAAAATATAGGTGTGGTACGCTTTGTTTCCGATTGGATTGCCGATACCTCGGAACTTCTTGGCACTTCTGAAATACCTAGATTATTAGTTAGGTTCAAGGATTTAGATTCTCATTGTAATTTATTTGTAAACGCGTCCTCAGTGCTCCTGGGTGGGTTAGACCCGGCTATCGATTACCAAGAAATTAGTTATGTAAAAAAAGAAGTGCGTTTAGTAAATAAGAAAATAGACGACCTCCGGGTGCGTCAGTTAGAGTTGTGCCCACCTGCTCCCGTAGTTGATCCTGTCATGGCCAGTACACCCGTAAGAATGAGTAGTAGAAACATTACTGAGCGAACTCCTTATAATAGATTACCTGATTTACCTATCCCTAAGTTTAATGGACGTCCTGACTCCTGGATAAGTTTTATTGATCAGTTTGACAGTGTAGTAGATTCCCAACACCATTTAACCCCCACAATGAAATTACAGTACTTGGTTGGATCCTTGGCAGATGAACCTAAGCGGTTGTTGCTACATTTAAAAATTGAAGAAGGCAACTATGAAGTTGCTCGTGAGTTGTTGAAACAGCGGTATCACAATACACGGGTACTTGCTGATACCTACATAACCCAGATACTTACCTTGCCGGAGATTTCGAATAAATTTACAGGTTTACGCGCGGCCTTTTTGAACCCCTTGTTAACTGCCTATCGCTGTTTAGAGCGTTTAGATTTACCCGTATCCTATTGGTCTTATATGTTAGTACATATATGTTTGACTAAGCTTCCCTCTGATTTGAAATCCCGTTTTGAGCGTTGTTATGGCGGTGACGCTAATGAATTACCTACCTTTAAAAATCTTATTACCTTTTTGGAAGACGAATGTCGTCACCATGACAACGTTGGCAACACCTCCCTTGTAGATTCTAACCTGACGAAATTTAAAAGTACTGTACCTAAACATACTTACTTTGCGGCTCCTCCCTCCCCTATGTTAGATAGTAGACAAAAAATGTTACCGGTAATAAATAATAGTAAAAAATGTTACCTGTGTGCTTCCTCTTCCCATTACCTCCGTGAATGTCCCGAATTTAGAGCTATGAATCCTAGAGAAAGATCGGGATTTGTAAAACATTCCCGGTTATGTTATAGGTGTTTGGACAAACATTCAATTCTTATGTGCAAGCGGGACTACAAATGTTCAACCTGCGGTCGCTCATCCCATCATACTATGCTATGTTTTAATGATTCGCGTAACCCAATGTATCCCACCTCATCCAATCGCAATTATAATTATAATTCCAAATTTGATAGACGCAATTATCCGCGTACCCGTCCTGCTTCTACCCGCGGTCCCCATATGGGCGGGGGCCAGCATAAGAAATATTCCCCTTCGCAACTCCAGCGCTCCCCCCAACGACATTCCCAGAGAGCTTCTCCCCCCAGAGAAAATGCTCCGCCCCAACCTAGACAGGTTGAAAATAATATAAGATATCGTGATAATTCCTATAATAGAGAAGATAGACCCATATAGCTAGATACTTGTATTACTCCCCCTTCCCCTTGCCTTAATATCTCACCCAATTCCCTTATATTGTTGCCTACTGTTAAATTACACGTTAAAACTGCTAGTGGCTATTTTATTGAAGCGCGTGCCTTATGTGATACCGGTGCCCAGGGTTGCCTCATTACAACCGATCTTGTTGTTAATTACCTCAATTTGACCATCTCCCCCTCCTGTGCCCCTGTACGTGGCATAGGTAATATTCCTTTAGTGGTTCCCCGTGGTTCTATTTCCCTGTGTTTTAAACCTTTGTATAATTCCTTCCCTGAGGTGTCAACCTCTGCTATGGTTATAGATGTGATTGCCGGTACGCATCCTGAGTTTGAGTTCCCTGAGTCTGTGTTTTTTCCTAGTAGTGATTTTTCCCTTGCTGACCCTACCTATAATAAGCCTGGCCCGATAGATATACTATTGGGTGCTGACGTGTTCGGCGCGCTTTTATTACAAGATAAAATATTTAACTTTAACGGCCTTACTGCTTTATCTACAATTTTTGGTTATATTGTTTGTGGTCCAGTCGCTGCCGATTATGGTGAATTGGAGCCCCCTATGACTGGAATATCCTTATCCCGTCTCATCGAGAGATTCTGGAAGGTCGAAGAGACCCCTCAACCTATGATTGCTAACCCCTTAGATAACGTGTGTGAGATATTTTTTAAAAGTACAACCTCCCGTCACACTGACGGTCGGTTCATTGTGAGACTCCCCTTCCTGAACGATCGACCTACTCTTGGAGAATCTAAACCTACAGCTATCCGTCGTTTCCTTGGCCTCGAGAAGCGTTTAAACGCGGACCCTAAATTACGTGATAAATATATTTCTTTTATGCGTGAGTATATTGAGTTAAATCAAGTAGTGCAACAGATAACTCAACATTTTTGGTCGCGGTGGCAGTTAGAGTACCTATACACTCTGCAGACTAGGCAGAAGTGGACTGATCCAGTGAATCCTCCAACAGTAGGCGAGCTAGTCCTCATAAAAGATGATAATTTACCCCCTTTACAGTGGCGACGTGGTCGCATTTACCAAATTTATCCTGGTAAAGATGGCGTTGTGCGTGTGGTCGATGTTAAGACATCGACAGGTATCCTAAAGAGAGCCTTAACCAAATTAGTTCGTCTACCTATTAGTTAGCTACTCCCATTTTCTCGTAAACATTAGATGTTTAGGGCGGGGGCTATGTTTGTTCATATATGGCAACCCCGACTAGTTTAGAGTCTTGTGCCAACTCCCGGCGCGAGTAGTAGCCCAGTAGTTATCGAGTTGTAGTAAAAGGGGCACGTGAGACGGCCGACGCGAGCGCACGTCCTTCCTGAATCTAATATTAATTAGCAGTGTGATTTTCCCTCAGCCTTATTTGATTTCCCTTTTGTGTATTCCCTCTTGATATTGAACCTGACAAAGACAAACCTACAAAAGATAATAGGGCAAGTAACCCCTAGTGAAGAAGACTCAAGTGAAACATTCTGCCGGCCGGGAACAATCAGTGTTTGTGTTGTGAATCATGAAGATAAGGTACTGTACAATTTCTATTATCCTAGAACCGACTATAAAGTAAATAATTAATAAATAACCTCCCCCTCAGCACGCTTCCACAATTGCTGACCCCTACCCACTATTCAATATATATTTTTTGGTAGCAGAACGCGGTTCATTATATTCATTAAATACTACTATATACAGTCACGATAAAGGTTTTCGTTTTATAAAGTCTTATAAATATGAAAACGATTAATATAGGATTAATATAGGACAGTCGTGGCGCAGAGGCGTAGCGTCGGCCTGTAAACGCGACGGTTTGTGGGTTCGATTCCCACTCGCGGACGATGGATTTTTCTATTTCCATTTTCTTCGCTCTGGAAACTAGGCAAAGTGCGGCGTTGAGTTCCGCCACTAAGCACGAAATGCCTTGATAAACGGCGGAAAGCGGGGACGGTGAGAGCAGGGACTAAAGCATAGACCGGGTACGTTGTGTCTTAACACTTGCAACAATTACTGCGATTCCCTCCGACAGAAAAGAATCGAAGACATTGGAGGAGATTTTTGCCAACAGGCAAAAAGACTGTCAAAAAATGAAAAATGGCACATACTACAAAATTAATCTTATTCTGATTAGGAGGCTTTAAAAAATGTTTCTGCCATTGAATCACAACGGCTTTCTCAGTTTAAGTACTATTAAAAAAAAAGACTTACAGCCGGATATTTTTCCAGTTCGTGCAACACAGTGTGGTCGCAGTACTCGAACACGAGGTGGAGTTTGCGCTTTCTACGGAACACTTCGATCAAATTAACGAGGTTCGGATGTTTTAGATTCTGAAACAAAAACAAATATTGCAATCGTTATTTATATATAGCATTTTTTATACTTTGCATTGCGTTGAAAGAGCATATTTATATTCGCTTGTGGCACTAACTTTGCCTTTACTACAAACAAAATTAATCGTGGCGCGGAGGCGTAGCGTCTGCCTGTAAGCGCGACAGTTTGTGGATTCGATTCCCACTCGAGGAAGATGGAATTTTATTTCCTTTTTCTTCGCTCTGGCAACTAGGCAAAGCGCGGCGTTGAGTTTCGACGTTTAATAGGTAATGCCTCGAAACAGCGGAAAGTAGAGAACGGAGTGTCTTAACACTAGGTTACCAAGGTTCCTGCGGTAACTTCTGTCTACCCTGCTATAAGCGAGATAAAGTGTTTTACCTTCATAAAAAATAACTAAAAATTAAATATTATTATATTTTGGCATTGACTTGATTTGTTTTCTGGTTACTTTAAATTACTTTGAAGTTATAAAATATACAGTTTTTGTTAGTTATGCATTCTTAATAAAAACTTGACAGCAAATAAAAAAATAGAATCACTGGTAAGTGGCTATACAACAACAACATCATAATAATATATATCTTAAAATAGTCTATGTGTATGTTATAACACAACACATATATGACTATTAATATTTACATTTGCTTTGTTTCTCGTTATTTCAAGTCATTCAAGGTCGACATGATTTCAAAATAAACATAAAACATTAAAGTATAATTCAATTCATAAATTAGAAAGTAAAAGTAAAGGTAAACTTGATGTATACAAAAAAAAAACATATTAAAAGCGCAACTAAAAACAGTTTACTGTATAATAAATAATTTAAACATTAGAAAAATTTAAACAGGAATCGAACCAGCAACCCTCAGAAACGTCAAACGCGTCATAATCTCTTCACCTTTCGTGTCATTTACGTAGAAAACAAAAAAAAACACTCGTCATAAAAGACAATGGCAAGTTTTAGTGACGTACTTTCGTACAAAGAAACTTTACCCTTGAGGTGTCACTCGCGGAAGACACCAGCTTCCTTCACAACCATAAGTAAGAGATAATGATTGTTTAACATTTAATCATCATCATTGACAAGAAAAGTGTCCATTTCACGATAAACACACTATGTTGTTATTTATTAAGGAAGAATTTTTATGCCATAGCCCTTGTCTGAATTAATAATATGTCCAAGTCGATGATTGTAAATAAATATAATAAAAAAACATTTTAAAGATTTTTTAAAAATTATGTAAAGAATCATTTGAAGGCTGTTTCTTATATTTTTTTTTCAGCTCTTCCTCCTTACAACAGGGTTTGGGTAGGCAAAGAGAATCTGGTGTTAAAACTCTCCGTTTCTCGCTTTACACGTTTCAAAACATTCACAATGTCTTTATTCTTTGTCCAACGTTTACAGTCAAGCGAAGTGCCAAAATATTTGTATGTACTATTTAATAATATCCAAATGTAAACGCGAAAGTTGCTGGTTCAAACTTTCATTATAAATAATTTCTTATCAATGCCCCGTTCTGGGAATATAAAGATGGGTCGGAAAGTATGAAGCTGAATTAAAATTTAAAAAATGACACTTCATAGATAACAACTAGATACCCAATCTAAGTTATGTTTAAATTAAATAAATAGTTTTATATATTTATTTTATATGTATCTATATTTTAATTTATTTTTACTCTATGCTGAAAATGGAAGTCAAAACTTAATTAATTAATCATTAACTTAATATAAATGAAGAAGAACGTGCTCATGAAGAATGAAGAATGAATGGCATGAAGAGGTTAATGACAGTGGATGAGGCGAAAGAGGTATGCAGGGACCGCAGCGTTTGGCGCTCCGTTCTCTCTGACTACCCCGCTAGGGATAGAGCATGAAGTTAAGAACGTGCTCAGTTGTTTTGGGCACGTCGAAAGAATGAGTGATGAAATAAGTAACTCCCCTTATTTGGGTTGACTATCGAAAACATAGTATCAAATATAGTGTAGTTAGATCACGTAAAAAGCATGAGGACTCCCCGGAGAGCATGTATGAAGAGGCTAATGTCAGTGGACGAGGCGAAAGAGGTATGCAGGGACTGCAGCGTTTGGCGCTCTGTTAACTCTGACTACCCCGTGGGATTAAGCGTGAAGATATGTATGTATGTATGTGTTATGCAAAACACACAACAAACCTTCAACATACGAATTTCCCTGAGAGCAATTTTCCGTATCAACGGGTCGTCTTCGTTCTCAACGAACTTCTTTATAGCAACAATTTCCCCGGTGTCCCTGTTGCGGCACTTGTATACGAGGCCGTAGGAGCCCTCGCCGAGCTTGGCGAGTTTCTCATATCTTTCCATAGCGCGGCTGCTGGCCCGCGACCTGGTAACAAGTTAGGCAAATTAATTATAATTATGTAGTTATATTTCAATATATTAAAAAGATAAAAGATATTTTTATAATTTTTTAAATATTAGATAATCCACGCTAAGGATAAGAAAATAACCTAAAGAAAAGATGTAAAAATTTGAACGCAGCTGGATTTCAACCCGTGCATCTAAAACGGCTTGCTAGAGGCGCGGATTGGGTTTTTTTCTTACATTAAAGGAATCTAAAAGGATTATAATATATTATCTAGACTACATTTTTTTTCAATACATTTTTTAAATAAATAAATTGTGTAGTCCTAATCTATTTTGAACATCAAAATTTTTCCCTATTAATGTTGTAATACACATTGCATTACCAATTTGATACCTCTCGTTTACAACACTGTGGCATGAATAAAACATTTTTTCCTTCCTTTTCCTTCTTTATCCCGCTAGTACCAGGTTAAGCAAAGGGAAGGGCAGGAATCATGAGACTTAGTGTTAAGACACTTTGTCCTCCACTTTCCGCCTTTTGATTTGAGATATTAGGTGTTGAGTGGCGGAAGTCAAAACAGCGCTTACTTAGTTGTTAGAGCGAAGAAAATAAAAATAAAATAGGTCTTTCCCGAGTGGAAATCGAACCCACAGACCGTCGTGTTTACAGGCATATGCTGTGCCTTTGCGCCAAGATTGTCCTCTACAATATTTAAATTACATATAATACAAAATGTATATGATTTATAAAGCCCTAAATACTATTAAGGTCAAGGATAATAAGAACCAAGGAAGGAAGTGACATTGAATTTAATTTGACACATCATTCATGCATTGAATAGTTTATTTGATATCATCGATAATGCTTTGAGGATATTCGTTTAAAAAAATGTCATAAGTAATATATAAAAAAAATGTTTTAATTTTTAACTTGGCGCATTTTTCGTTCACTACAGGTTTCTTATTTCAGAAACGAATGAAATATTATGGAATCCGTGCATTTATACGCTACTATAAATTGCATATTATAGACTGACAGAAAGTAAAACTTATTTTTATTAAGGTGACATATTAAATTTGAACACATATATACTCATTTTGTTTGAAATTACTTATATATTTTTTTAACTTCACGCTTTTATCCCGCATATTGCAGGGTAGGCAGAAGGAACTGCAGGAACCATATGAACCTAGTGTTAAGACACTCTGTTGCTTAGTCCTTGAGGTCTTCGTCCCCGCTTTCCGCCTTTTTCGAGGCATTGCGTGTTGAGAGGCGGAACTCAACGCTGCGCTTTACCTAGTTGCCAAAGCGAAGAAAATGGAAATAGAAAAATCCATCTTCCCCGGGAATCGAACCCTCAAACCGTCGCGTTTACAGGCAGACGCTTACGCCTCTGTTACCACGACGGTCCTCTTATATATTTTTCTTATATCTTTTTCTATGATAGAGAATCCTAAGGGGAACGTTCTATTAGTTTAAACGCTCATATTTATCGCATATCTGAATACTTTAATATCATCTTCATATCTTCATGCAAATAAAAGATAGGTTCAGAGAATAAATCTTTTGTTATTTCTTTTTACTAAATAAATGTGTAAATGATTATTTATATGGCCGAAACATAATAGAAAATATAAATAAATTGTTTTTGAATTAACATTCATTTTTGAATCAAATGTTGTTGTCATATAAAATCGTTTTATAAAACTTTATATATACATATGTTTTACTGTAATGTAATTATGAAGCTTTTCAATAATGCTTTACATTTTCTCTCTACGCAAAGCGATACCGTTCGAATGTACACACGACTATTACGGGTTTGATTCCCACTCAGGGAAAATAAAGATTGCTCATAGCACCGAGCCAACTGTATCTTAATCACATATCTAAAATTATGCATTATAATTGAAATCAATATTTAGTAAACTTATACCAAAGTGTTAGAAACCAGAAACCAGTGAAGTGGAAAACATATCTATACCATATGTAATTATAGTAAGTGACATAAATCACTTAAGAACAACATTTCACAGTAGTAATCTTCTAATACGGACCGTTGCCTGCATGCAACAGCCACCATTGACACAATTTTTTGCTTTAACTTTATCATCTAAGACTTCCCTCTTTTTAAAGAGGTTACTAAATATAGCTACCCCTTAGTCAAAAGTAACATAAAATATTCAATCCAATTTTTATCATAAAGAAAGCAGTACCTTGCGGATACCACATAGGGCGATGCGATGGATATATCGATTTGTCCCTTCATCGCTGTCACTGTAATTTCATCTCTAAACCAATGACTACACAGTGGTTCAAGTTGCAAATGAAAATTGTTTTTCCGGCATAATTTATGTAAGAATTATGTGGGCTAGCAAACGGGTAATGTAAAAAGCGTACGGTACGAAAGAGTTAACTGTTCATAGCCGAATGAGCGTTTGACAGGTAACCGTCATTTTGATTTTTTTTTTATTTTATCTTCTATCATTTGAAAAAGAGATCTAAGAACTGTATGAAAGAAGTGTTTAAATTGCACGCTCGAAACGCCATTAATAAAAAGAAGAAGAAGAAGAAGTATTTAAAAATATTTTTAATAGTGTTGTTAATATTTAAGTAGATGGTTTTGATTTTGAATTTTACTATTTATTTTTATGGATACAGAGTGCTGCATTTTTATTTTATTTAATTTTTTCTTTGTTTTTTATTAAGTTTTGTTTTAAACCTGTACTATTTTTATAATTTAACCAATTAATTATTGTGAAGTTCATTTTTAAAATACATTTATATTATAGTTTAAATAACTAAAGATATTTCTGTATAATGTCAACAATCAAATGTTATATTTTGCGTATCATTCGTTTTCACAATTTCATTTCTTTGTACTATTGTCATTGATTTCTTTTCATTTCATTTTATAAACCTCATTGTTACCTCTATATTTTGATATTCAATTTAAGTTTTACTGATGACAGGCTGTTCATAATAATATTTTTTTTAAATATTGCCATTTTCGTTCTTACTAGCTGAACCAGAATCGCATAAAGAAATGTGCCCATATGTCTTATTTAATTTTAATATTTGCTTAAGAGATTTCTGAAGACTTCTTTTTTGACAGTCGTGACAAAACCTTTAGTACTAAGCGTAGAAGATTAATACTTGATATATAAATGGCTATGACGCAACTACATCTAACATTACGTAGACAACACAACCGAAGTCATAGGCTATAACTTATATTAGTTATTAAAAAATATAAAACGATAGCGACTCTATGGATTTTTGTCCAAAAATTTTATAGATACTTATATTATCGCAATAAATGCACTGAAGGTTACATTATGGCGTAACGCATGTATTATCATTTTTATTTTATAAACGTATTTTATGTATAAATATTTTTATATTCCAAGGATTGATTGTTTAATATCTGGTTAGTACAGTATAAATTCTGACTAAGCTAAGTTTTTCACGTACTTAAGATATTATTATTATTATTTCATCTAAATCTTATATATTATTTTTTATAATAACTTATGAGTGATTTTATGAAGTCATTTACATCCTATTTATTATCTAGTTGTTAGGACTTTAGCCCTTTCCTTTTCAGGCTTTATACCGCATAAAGTAGGATAGGCAGAAAGTTTCTAATGTCAAGACATTCCGTCCTTTACTATCCGTCAAAATACAGGAAAGAGTGTGGAGAGGCGGAAAGGAACACTGTTTTTTTATCTTTCTAGGGAAGAGAAAATAACATATTTCTGTTCCCTGAATGAACATTGAACCCACGTCCATAACTTTTAAAGTGTCAATATTTTTTTTTTCACACTATATCTCACATATGACAGGATACGCATTGGGAACCTAGTTGTAAGACACTCTGTTTAAATCCGTTTAGGTCCCCATACAATAAACGTGTGTTTTTACCGATTTTTGTGGTCAGCGGAATACCTACAATCATGACATAGGCATGGACCCACCGATATTACTTGACGGATACTATTCCTTTTCTTATAAATCATATACGCCTACGAAAACTTTATCTTTCTCGAGTAGGAATCGAACCCGCAAATCGTCATCGCCTTATATTGTCTTATAAGGCGTAAAGGCGCAGCGTCTGCCTGTAATCGCGACTATTTGCGGGTTCGATTCCCACTCGACTTCCCCGGGGAAGATAAATGTTTCATTTCTATTTTATTTGCTCTGGCAACTACGCAAGCGCTGCGTTGAGTTCCGCCATGCAATACCTTAAAAGGTGGTAAGCGGAGATAAGAGTATTTAACACTGGGTTCCTATGGTTCCTGTGGTTCCCTGGCTTAATCTGTTGTATGCGGGACAAAGCGTGAAGCTAAAAAAAATGAATCCGTAACGTTCGCATTGTTATAGATTAAGTAACTGTCCACTATTAACAATTTAATTGCTATGTGTAATGTTTCATATCATACGTTTAATCGTCACGTACTCGATTATTACTAAATAAACGTTATAAGATATTATAGTTCTTCTGTAATATAATAATAATTGTTCACGCAAAATGTTGAGACATTTTAATTTTTTAAACTTTTTTTTGTATTTACTTAACTTTGCTGTCCGTCAGTCTGTCAATAGGTACCTCTTTCCCAATGACATTAAGACATTAATCTAAATATATATATTGAATTTAGCCTTATATGAACGCGACGGATTGTGGGTTCGATTCCTACTCGGCGAAGATGGATTTTTCTATTTCCATGTTCTTCGCTCTGGCAACAAGGCAAAGCGCGGCGTTGAGTTCCGCGCCGAAGAAGATGGAAAGCGGGGACGGAAAAAGCAGAGACTATACACCGGAGTGTCTTAACACAAAGTTCATCTGATTCCTGCAGTTCCCTCTGCCTACCCTGCCATGTGCGGTATAAAGCGTGAAGCTACAAAAAAAAAGAAAAAGTATATCTAAGGCTATATTTCAAAAGACAAACCTCCTAGGTAGAAGCGGCAGGTTGTTAGCCGAACAGCCACAAACGCTTATCACCGAACCATTTCTCCATGCAGGACGCCACGTTGTTCCAAATTCTGAAGTCTGAATAACTCTTATAATAATAATATTGAGCACTATTCATTCAAATCACACCAAAACTTGTATTTGCAGCTCCTGTCACTTTTTAATTACTTTTTTTTATCTATTTCTATTTTTAATTTGTTTGTTTTTTTTTATTCTATATTGTTTTTGTCGTATTTTCTTTTGTTTATTTCTATTTCTATTTCCACGAGATGTTGTCGACGTGAAAGCAGCTCTGCTTTTACTTGAAGTATGGAAATATATCGATCGTCTCGTTTTGTTTACAGTTTAAGTTCGCCTGTGTACATGACAACCGCAGTGGGAGGGCTAATCAGTACCCTACCGATAGTACAATTATTTTTTATATATATTTGATTATTTGATGCATTTGCACTTATATTTATTAACAATATATATAAAAGAAGATTATTTTAGTTTATGGAAAGTTTTGCTTTTAGTTTATTATATATAGCATGTGTTGAGTGGCGGAACTCAATGCTGCGTTTTGTCTTGTGTCTAGAAAGCGGAAAATAAAATTAATTCAACCCACCATAATGAAAATCCACCATAACCGCTGTGTACGGCTACTGTGGTCACTGTTATTAATATATATATAAAAAAACATTACATTTTCATCTAAATTCTGACAAGTTTTATTTATACATGACTTAACATAAAGTCTTGTCATTTCGTAAGCTAATAGTTAATTTTAATTACTTTCTATGTCATGTCATGTTCGATTTTAATTTTAGAAGGACAGACAATTTTTTCTAATGTATACATTAATAGATAATTGTCACGAAATGCAAGCCATTGTTATCATATCTTAAGTGAATTAATTAGTTTAAGCAACATAAGCAATTAAATATCGTTTGACATTGTTGTATGGATATAGATACGTAATACGTATTTATTTTAGGGTAACACAATTTTTATTACAACCAGTCGGTGTTTTATAAAATAGTTAAAATGACTTAAATACTGCGTAATTATAGAGCATGAACAGATTTTATATTTAGTATTTATAACAAAGTATATATGCATCTATTTTACCTTCAAATGGTTGTTAAAATAAAAAATAGAATTAATTATTTATTTTAGCTTTACACTCTTTTAAGAGGCAGAGGAGACCTAGCATTAAGACCTACCTTTTTAATACCATGTCATGTAGAGTCGCGGAAAAAATAACGAAATAAAAATAGTTAATTGATTTCATGGAAGTTAAAATCAATTAAAGATACTCTTGAGATAAACAATGATCAAAATTTTCCTGTCCTTTTGTCATTGGGAAAATACCGGGAATGTGAGTATATTTGAGCTCATAGATTAATAATAATTATATATAAGTAAATGTCTAATCTGTTAATGAAAATAATTAACAAATTACTAATTATCTTACATCTAACTAATTGTTAGAAAATAATTTATTATGCGAAAGGAAATAATGTTTTAATTGAAGTAACATTTATTTACTTTTCATATAAAAAGGCTGAGTGAACCTAGCCTTAAGACACTCTATTTCACATTATAACTAGTTTTAAAAAATTTGCTACTTTAGTATTGTAATCGATTGAATAGGCAATGATCAAAGTAGCGATCGAACCCGTATAGACATATTTACTGTAAAACTGCTGTACCAGTTATCCACATTTTTTAAATTACATGTGCTTATATCCAATATAGAGATTGCCTAATAGAAACGTTGAATACATATTTGACTTCGTTTAGAGTTCAGAAACTCTTGCGTGCGTGGCGGAACCTAACTCTACGTTTTAATCTTCCCAGCCTGGGAAATTTAAAATAACCAAATGTAATTCATATACGTTAGATCGAGAAAGAGATAGTTTACTTTATACGTCAATAAGAAATACATTGCCAAAAATAACATAATGCCTTATCATTTCGACGCAATGAAGTACGCTTAGTACAAGCGCACCGCTTGTGAACTGTAAAGATTCCTGAGTTTTAGGGATGTGCTATTTAATATCGATTTTTTAACTATTATTTTAATTTAAAATGCTATTAAGGTTAATTGCATGATTATATCCAGTAATATAATACAATGTTTTATTAATTTGACTTTTAAAATATAAATAATGTACTATATATAATAACATCTAATTTTAATGAAACAAAATTATAAATAAATAGATAGATATATAAATATTAACAGTAAAATAATATATATCTTATTTTATACTTGTTATATTGCTCATTTGTCAACACTTAAATAATCATATTTCACAAAAAATAAATGACACACTTGTCATACGATAGTAGATAAAATGAATTTTTATCTATAAAATACCAATATTACAATAAAAAAGTGGCACGTGAACTAAGAACAAATAGTATCGAGTGATTTTAATAATGCCATTCGCAATCACCAGCCGCTCGACAGTCGACGGTCGACTCACTATTCTGTCATTGCAACATCAATTTCATTCTGTCAAATTACGTTGCATGGAGCGAATGTGCGCCGCGACTCGCGAGCTCCTCTGTTTTCTTTTTACAATCAATGTTTTTGTTTTTATTAAACATAATAAAATTATTATATAAACTAAACCTTTTTCCACAAGGTTAAGCTCGGTGTAAGGTATTGCAATAGTGTTGTGTCCTTGAGCAATAACTGTAAAACCACTCGCTGCAAATTGTTTACGAAATTAGCAAAATAGTACTTTCTGTGTTGACGAGAAGTGGAGATGAGTGTTGTGTCGATTTTTTTGAGATGAACCAATGTGCAGTCCAAACTATTCTTGTACTGTTGCTTATTTAGTTGTTGTTTTGTGATAATATAAAACAACTCAAAATGGGCTCCACGGGATTGACTTTGGCAGATTTGCCGAATATATTTATCATGATAGGTGCCCTCGTTGCACTTTTTGTGATGTTGGTCATCCTTCTCAGGTATGTTTCTTCTTATTTATAGCAAATATATACTGATATGCATTGAAAACACTTAAATAGTTTTTTTGTGTTGTTATCATTTGGTTCACTAAATATCAAAGCTACAAGATAAAAATGTTCTGTTTACAAAGTGAAATATTTTATCTACATGACTATACATAAGAATTAATGATAACTGTTTTAAAACTGTAAATGCATTAAATTAATTATATTTTTATGTCTAAAGATAAACAAAAGTAAACTTTAGTTAGAGGCTTAGCATGCAAAACCACTAAATTAAAAAATAAAAACAAAACAAGATTAAATCTATGTGTATTATTTGTTTTTTATTAAAATTCTTGAAATTGTCATTTATTATTAACATCTTATAAGGCATACAAACTTTTTTAAGCCACTAGATATGTTTACTTACCTAATTTAATGACAAAACTTATAGTTTGTATAGTTCATATAACCTGGATAAAAATTTATTATAAAGATATTTCAAATAAGAAAACTATTTATGCATTCAATGTTGAAGGGTAACATTAATATATTCTAGAAATTTCCACTGTCTAAAAATTCTATTTCATTATCACAATATTAGCATTGTTATGTAAATGGATATTTTTATATGAAAGACGAAATTCTTATCCTTAAATAACTATTTTACACTTATTATACTTTATTGAGTATGTTTTGTGTAATTCCTATGAGAATCAAGTAAGAAATAAACATTTAATATGTACACAAGAAATAATTAAATACATATACAAATGAAAACATCTAAGTTATCAAGTTCTAGTTTTATTTTCATTCAATAATTTTAAAGCATGGTTTTGTATAGTTACATTTTTAAAATATTATATTTCATAATATAATTCAATACATGACATAATAAAGACAAAAACTGAACTCTACAACAGTGACTTATTGTTATTATCTATAGTTATATTGTTAGTATATATAGCTTTGTTAATTATTACATTACTTTTTAAAGGTGCTATAAAATTTAATAACTTTATTCAATCAACCTTGCTAATTTCTTTTTAGGTATTTATAATTTAAAGATAAATATTTTGGTTATACATAATCTGTCAAGCTAACTTCATTTTAAAGAAGATAAAATGATTAAATGAATATTTTTTATATTACTCTTATTAATAAAAATAAATAAAATTAGCTGTCTATACACAAGTCATATATACATTATATATACATTAATGAAAAATAGTGTTATGATCACAAACCTTAAAAGCAAACGCCAAAACATTTTATAATTTAATACTTATAAAAATTAAATATCTATTAAGTATACATTTATTATAATTTAATAATTTACAGGCACATAAATATATTTTTTATATTTTACTTATTTTTTTTTATGAAGAAATTT
This sequence comes from Dione vanillae, assembly GCA_037178615.1. Classification (NCBI taxonomy): domain Eukaryota; kingdom Metazoa; phylum Arthropoda; class Insecta; order Lepidoptera; family Nymphalidae; genus Dione; species Dione vanillae. The sequence goes on from JAZFAU010000203.1 coordinate 28,337, forward strand.
AATTTTATATATATGAATTATTCAAAACTATACACATATACCACCTAAGTTAACTTTGAATATGTCAGAACATCTTTACTAAAGTAACATATATATGTGGCATTTGGAATAGTCAACTGTAAATTAATTTATATCTATATAGTATATTAAATTATGTCTATGTAATTATGTTTTTCACTTGGATATGTTGATTAAAATCTTGCTTTATTCATATTTTGTATTTTTTTAACTGGAATACCATTGTTCTGCAACATTAGCTTATTCATTATTTTATAAGTACTTAAGCTTATTTGTATACATACTTACTTTTTTATTACACAGTATAATTTCTTTACTATTACGACTTATTTCTCAGGAGGCCTCCCATCCAGATGCAACCTAGTGCATAGTATTGAGTATTACAGTTTTAATTTTGAAACAGATTTTAAGATATTTGGTTATATTATATTTTTAGTTGCTTTTTTCTCTCATTTAACATTTGTCATTTGTCATAATTACAAAACATTGAGTTTGGTCTATAAGAAATTATTAACATATTTTTTTAAAATATAGCAATATTAAGTATTTGTGTTCATATATATGCAATATTTTAGGCATGTGCTATGATTCTCTCTGCTTACTCAGCTACAAGCGGGTTAAAGTGTGAATATAATTTTATTTTATTGTGATCACTGATAACAAACAACCAGCTAAACTAATAGCTTGAAGCCTTAAACAATAAATGCACAGTTTTTATATAGATAGACAATGCAGATCCTATGGGAAAAATAAAAATCGGATAAATTACGTCGATTACTCGTACAAGTAGGTAATTTTATTTAGGCATAGTAAAATAAGATTTGTAATAGAAAATTTGAAATACGTTAACATGTTATTTTATGGTGCCTCCATTAACCTACCTCTGTTTTAAATCTCCGATTGAAATCTCTGTCGGAAGTTCTGGAATTGGCATCGAGGCTTTTTAGCATCTCCAGTCTCAACAGTAAATGAAGCCTTTGTTCTCTATATCTTAGTCATTGGCACACTACCTACATTGGGTTTTGAGTGGTAACCAACGCTTTGCTCTTGTCTTTAAGACAAATTTATAACAAAAATATATTTTTATAAGTATCGAATCTCTTACGTATACAGAGAGACGCTAATGAATTTTTACTTTTTCTTGCACATTTCTTCAACCGTGTTCAACTTGCACACTAACGAGCTAAATTGAAGTATTTTCGATAAAACAATTTAAACGTATTATTCGCATATATAAATACACGCGAATCCGTTTATTTAGTTTTATTTAAAATATATAAAAATGGCGAAAATCAAAGGTCTTATTAATTTGGAGTACATTTCTATATTGTTCCAGGAACATGGAATTCATAGGTATTGTTGGGGAAGGTCGGGAGGACACTTGGCCGAGAGCTATGCAGCCACCGCGGCTCCTCATGCAGAGGGTTCACATACCTTTCACGTTTAAGTTAAAAGAGAATGAACCCATCGGATATAATGGTGAGTTTGGGTTCGTTGATTGTATTTAAAAATTGTATGTATTATTATCTTGATGCCATTGTGATTCAATAGGTTCCATTGACACGCATTCGGGGTTGTTGGTTCGATCCAATGCAATGGAAACGTATGATTTTCGTTCTGCCACTTGAAAATGATTGTGCCTTGACATTCTGTTATATCCATGATACAGGTAACGATTGTAAAATATTCAATATTTTGCGACTAGAGTATTTGATTAAAAATTATAGAAAAATATAGAAATTGATCTTAGAACATGGAGATATGGTATAAATAAAAAATATTTAAAATAAAACAACGTTAATTAAGATTAAAAAACTAAGTGGAGGTTAAACGTGGACGAAAATAGAATGATTCATTTGATGTATTGTTTCATTCAGACAGAGACATTCTGCAATTGAGATACATTCTATATTGGGTACACTTGATTACAAACATATTTTTGTATATATATAGACACATATATATATATATATATATATATATATATATATATATATATATATATATATATATATATACAAACATATTTTTGTATATATATAGACACATATAGTCTATTTAACTCATATATAATATCATGTAACAATCGAGATTTTTCTGCATTTTTAACTTTTAACTTAAATATTAGCATTTGCTGATTTTGTTTTTTTGTGCTCTTTTTTAAAAAAAACCAAGTGGCTCTTCGTTAAGTAGCCTTTACTTTCTTTTGGGTTCAAAAGCATAACTCACTGCCATATGTGACAATAAGTCATTCTTTTCATGATATTTTTATTTGTTAGCATTTTTTGTATATACAATTTCCAGGTACTAATATTTTATATAGACTGAGTGACTCGTCACTCGGAAACTCATGTTTGTCCATAAAAAGTACTTAATAGCGTAAACTTGTTTAACAGATCGTATTAATAAATTCTATAGTAACATAGTATACAGTAGTATAATAACATATTATGTTATAATATAAATTTATAATGGATTAGAATACACATCTTACAATGTCAGACCTGCATCTAATTGCTTTGCAAATTGCTTTGTAAACAAATGGGTTATGGTCTTAAAGTGATACATTTACGTAAAATACGCTCGCTAATATTTCAGCTTATTTCATAATAAATTATTTGATAATCTACAATTGAGGAAGGAAGACTGAAACATAATTTCTACATGCTATACGATAATTAGTGAAATTTCCGCTTAGATAAGTTAGGTTTTGTCTTTATATAAGCTCCTTGGATATTAACTGTTAACTAAATTCTACTTGTAAGTAGTATATTCAACATGTTCAGCTTGGAGATTATGGTCCTTACCAAAGTGGTATGGATTCTGATTGAAAATTAAAACAATTTCCATCTTTCCAATTATTTATATTCTATACAGTTCTGTATTTATAATAAGACTTTCGAAAATTGAAATACCCATCATGCTGACCATTTCTTTTTAAATCGCAATGTCTTCTATATCTTTTATGTTTTTATTATTTTTATCAACCTCATTCAATTCAATTCATTGAAGTGAGGCCAGAACACGCAACCTTCATTTGCTTGTACTTCCGATTGTTAGAGCCTGTTTTACGACGTTTATTCTTAAAAATTATTGATATTTAAAAATATCTATAATTTTTAAGAATATTTCATTTATTATAAAAGATATTTTAAAAGTTTCACATAAATCCGTTCGGATCCGATGACAAACTGACAAACTAACAGCAAAAAATTAAAAAAGTAATCATAATTTCCATTGATTTTACATCATCATCATATCATGATCATACCAACGTAATTTGTTTGGCGTTCCGATGCATTCCGCACATGACAGGTGGGCAGTGGGGATTGCTTGTTGCGTGTTTCGAAGCATTGCGTGTTCAGTGGCGGAACTCAACGCTGCGCTCTTGCCTTATTATCAGAGCGAAGTAGATGGAAATAATTTATATTGCAAGTGTTAATCAAACCTACTAACCGTCGCGTTTGCAGCTAATCGCTGTGCGTCTGCGCTATGACGATATATACATATAAAATGTAAATACACATATTTTTTCTGTTTTATTATAACATATACTATGTAAATTGTAACACTTTAGCTACTTAGGCCGAATGATTTGATACATGAATAAATGTTTTGAATCTAGAATAGTGGATAAAATTTAAAGAGAAAGTTAGTTACTCCTGCGCCAAGAGAACCAGTACACGGCTATACAGATACACACTTACAGTACATACATATTCAAAGTTTCTAATATAAAACGTGAATACAATGTGATTGAACAAGATGTTATATGTGATTTTTTAGAGAGCAATGGTGATTCGTTGGCTGCAAAAATCTAAATATTTTTGTTTGCTTATATATAACGTAACTTTTGTATGTATGTAGAATATCCGACATGATTTTTTTCTCCATTTAATTCTAAATATTTTCTCTATTTAATCCTAAATAAAGTAGTAATTTTACAATTACGTAATTTATATACTTAGTAACTAAAATAAATATAATAAAAATGTTATCAGCACTGTTTGTCTATGCGTTAGTGTAAGCTGATCTCAGAAACATATTTATTGCTTTAATTGCTGTGTATTTTATTTAAATCGATTCCTAAATAAAAAAATGTTTTTCTTTTTTTTTTCATATTAAATTGGCGAAAATTTTTATGAT